>JAPYZM010002391.1:0-23873 GCA_030522845.1 Psyttalia concolor
GTGAAATCATTTCAGAAGGAAGTGGTCATTTTAAATCAATGGAAACATCAATATCTTTTTATTCGCTTGCCAATAAAAAGATCGAGAACTCAATGTTTGTTAATCTCTCTTATATTCGGATTGAGTACAATCTCCCCCCACGAGATTGCACATCTGAAATTCATGAGATAGTTTCTAGGGCTCGTATAGTGGTAAAAAAAATTGATAACAAATATCTGCGTCGATTTAACTTTAGCGGATCATCAGGGCGGAAAAAGGCGATATTGTTTAGCACATGAAAATCATCGGAATCTAATCTAAAAATAGGTAAAAAGGCACGTCGAGAGGGTTGTGCGTATAGCTATGACGTCAGACATACATTCACGACAAGTTCTCCGGGTTTGATGGGGGCGAAGTGACTTAGCCACGGCCTTTAACTTTAACTGTCGCACATACGTGACGATAAACTATAAGTGAATAGAGAGAAGAAAAAAAAACCTCAGCAGTTGGAATCGAACCAACTACACGAGAGAATCGAGGGCCAAAAATGACTATTTCCGCCTCTCAAATAGCCAGTGAAAAAGAAAAACAATCACTGGGTGGTAGTGGTTGAACGTATTCCCCGAGTCTCATTCAATAAAATTCATTGCAATAGGAGTGACCACCTGGAGACAAGCTCGTGAGGGAGGGAATTTGTTTTTTTTTTTTAGTTGAAAAAGTTTATTTCGAGAATTGTTGTAACCACGAGTGCTAAAACATTACTAAACACAAACCGACGACGTATCCCAGTGAAGAGCAAACGGCACACGGTCATTGGCTCCTATTAATACTTCCGCAGATGCATCACACGTGTCTAGACGGATTAAATGCACTGAATTTAGTTAAATATTACAAATTAGTGGTGACCAATCTAGGTGGTTAAATGTCTCTCATGTTTCATTTATGTGGATCCAAAAATCGTTATTCAGTCGAGTAAATTGGTTAATGATTAATTATCCTCAGATGCCGGAGGCGAGGGTAATGGATCAGCCAGTACTAATTCACCCGGAAACAAGAGGCGTGGCTTCAGTGGGTAAGTTGCATTCTACCGAAATGCCAACAATGTCGACTCAACTTAAATACTTCGCATGGTAAAAAATTTACGTTAAAAATGATACATAACGAAGTCTTGTCAAAGCGAATGGAGTTGAACTTTTATGGAGACGTTCCACTGAACTTGTTGGGAATTTCATGATTTCATGGACACCGTGAAATCTAATTAATCCAACTCACTGCTGGTTGGCTGTTAATTATTTGACCAATTGAGAGTTTAAAGGGAGTAAAAAGCAAGTGAAGAATGTAAGCAATTCGAATCGATGAAATATTCAATGAGCACATTGCAAATTATTCGGGAAATATATATTTAGAACCTTTGCCTGACGTAAATTTTTAACCATGTGAATACTTGCAGTCTCACTAATAAAATTAATCACAAATTATTATCTCAAATAAAGACGAAAATGGTTACCAACGCCCCTGCGCAAGCTCAGCCAGGGTAAAGTAGAGAAACCCTCATCGTCAGAGCGTCCCCTTTTGAAGAAGACAGGCTCTGACAAGAGATTCAAGCTGCCGCCTGGTGATAAATCCGGTAGAACGGTGTCCGAGGGTGAAGAGGGAGAGGAGGAGGAGGTCGAGTGTGAAGATAACGAAACAACAGAGAAATATCTAGAGCAGAATGGGGGTGAGGATGGGGAGGATGATTTTGAGCTGCCACCACCGATGAAACCCATACCCGAACCAATTCTGGTGGCAACGGGGAATGGACCGTCGGGCTCGACGATCCCAGATGAATTGCCAGGTAAAATAACGTCTGAGAGGTCTATCAAGAGTCTGGATGGGGCGACAGCGGCAGATCTTGCGGAGATAGAGCAGATTGTCAAGGAGAGTATGGAGCAGCACACGGGAAATCTGGAGAGGCACAGTTTGATGGGGAGAGCAGTCAGACCGGGCTCAACCGAGGACGGAGGGTATTCAGGATCCCCTGGACTCTCTGATGAGAGCTCGACCGATCCTGAGGCCGCTGCCCTCGCCAAACGACACTTTGTTATCACAGAATTGGTTGACACTGAGAGGGATTACGTCAACGATCTGAAGACTATTGTTGATGGGTACATGGCACTCATGCGGGATCCTGATAGTGATATTCCACTTCCTGAGGACCTCAGGGGAGGTAAGCACTGGGGCTCCTTGGTCACCGTAATTCGGGTTTTTTGGGGGGAGGGTAGAGAAAATAGGTCAGTGGTGAAGAGATCATTAGTCAATTGGGTTAGACTACAGTGGCATTTAATGACTCTTGTTCTTGCTGCATTGCTTGAAAAAAAGTTCGCGAAGGGGTTATTAGGAGATTTTTTTGCAATTTAGAAATTCTAAAGAAAAGCAAATGCTGTAAGCTTTCAAAAAGATGGAAAAATGTACTCTATGTTGTATTCCCAGGTAAAGACAAAATGGTATTCGGTAACATTGAAGCAATCTATGAGTGGCACAGGGATTTTTTTCTGAAGGCTCTCGAACGATGCCTCGACAATCCCGAGGAGCTCGGCCCTCTCTTCAAGAGATACGAGAGGAAACTCCACATGTATGTGGTTTATTGTCAGAATAAACCAGTGTCCGAGTACATTGTATCGGAGTATAACGACACATATTTTGAGGAATTGAGGCAAAAACTTGGCCACAGACTGCAGCTCTCCGATCTATTGATAAAGCCAGTCCAAAGGATAACGAAGTACCAGCTGCTGTTGGTTCAAGCAATGGAATTGACGGAGAAAACTCAGAGATTGTCTGAGATTGAGGGCTTCAGGGCGGCTGTTTATGTCATGAAGATCATTCCCAAAGCAGCTAACGACATGATGGATGTGGGCAGACTGCAGGGTTTTGACGTGAGTATTTTTATTTCTTTATTTATTTATTTATTTATTTATTTATTTATTTATTTATTCTCATTTCCACTCCTGACAATCGAATCTCGAGTCATCGAGGGAGCTTTTTTTCCTAATTGAATTATACAATCATCTCTTGTTGGGGGGGGGCGGGAATCGTTTGCTTCGCAGGGGAAAATAACAGCGCAAGGAAAACTTTTGCTTCACGGACCACTCATTGTATCGGAGCTGTCAGGACCACCCGCTCGAGGACGTGAATGGCAAGTTTTCCTGTTCGAGCAAAATATTATATTTAGCGAGGCTGTTGGAAAGAAAACACAGTTTACGAGTCCTGCCTATTTATACAAAGCTCATATTCAGGTGGGAACTATTTTTTTATTTTTTTTTATGATTAGAAATTACAATAGTAATTACACGAGAATGACAAAAATATACATTAAAAGACAAAAAAAACAATGAAACTTAAATTACCATTGATAACAGGTGAATAAAATGAGTCTCGAAGACTCCCAAGACGATCCCGAAAAATTCTTAATTCGCTCAACGGATCCCCGGAAGCCGGGACTCGGATTTATCTGCCTAGTTCCACCACTTCTTGACGAAAATATCC
Organism: Psyttalia concolor; assembly: GCA_030522845.1. Taxonomy (NCBI): domain Eukaryota; kingdom Metazoa; phylum Arthropoda; class Insecta; order Hymenoptera; family Braconidae; genus Psyttalia; species Psyttalia concolor. Next base: position 3,505 of record JAPYZM010002391.1, read on the forward strand.
CACGTAGACAACAGTGGTTCGACACAATAACAGCAATACTCCAGACCCAGCGGGACTTTCTCAAGGCAATACAGTCGCCAATCGCCTATCAAAAGGAACTTACCAAAGATCCACTGTAAGACCCAAGAAAAAAAAAACGTTAAAGAATTACCCCCTTTCTGGCATTTAATGATTAACAAACACGAAGTAAGAAGTAACACTTACACTATTCACACAAAACACTCGACACTCCAGCCCAGTCACTCGAACAACCTGTGAATATTCGTTCCAACAATATTTTTGTATATTTTATATGAAGATACGTAAAGCAGAAAAAATGGTAGTTGGACAGTCGTAGAAATCTTTCCTCGTCCTGATTAACCACCTTTAACTCAAATTACTTACTTTTCACGCCTTTTAAAGCCTTTTAATGAAGAAAAAAAAACAACCAAAAAAAAATAGACTTATGAAAAATAATTAAAACCTTCAACTTGTTCTTGTAATTCAAAACGCACTCACTCATAATATTTATTCGACTTGCTGATGCTCCCGGAGCCTATAATATTTGCTAATCCGTTCCAAATGTCCAATGTGCAATGTCTAATACATTAGATAAGAGAAAAAAAAGCCGTTTAAAAATGGTCAGGAGAATAAAATTACCTAAACATGGTCTCGATGGGGTGGGGGAGGGGTGGGTGGGTAAAGCTTGATTTATCAATTATTTTCATGAAGGGCGTGTGGGTATCAATAAAATTTCAAAGATGAGAATAACCGAAGATAACAGTGAAAAATGTACGATAAAATATTTATAGTAATTTTAATAACGTTTGTAACTCACCGCACTGGGATGAATGAGGCAACAGTGTATGTAAATAAATAAGTATTAATACTTGAGGGATGACAAGAAGAGGAGAAAAGGATGAAAAAAAATCAAATTATATGATAACCAAAAATGAACGTAAAGAAGCAAAGGCGAGAGATGAAGAACATTGTTTAGAATAAATGATTAATTGATGAATAACTATTTTCTGTAACTGCACTTTGAATGACCTGTAATTCCTATTTACTAATTCCCTCTATTAACACTTTCATTGGGCACCTATGGACTCCATCACTAACCGCTCTCCTCATCACTAAGCTAGCTCTATTACCGTCGACTATCCTTCATTGAATTTATTGATTAATTATCCAAAGAGTGTTAACCCTTTGCCACTTGCCAGATGTATCGATGTTTAAGGATTACTCCAGGTATCCAATTATATCCATTAATTAGTGGTTATTTCCTCGTTTGGTGTTGTCATTTTTGTTTTAATGTTTTTTTCATCGTCTGTGAATTGAGAGAAATTGATAGCGAAATTTTATTAATTTTGATTTTGAAAAGCTTACTTGAATTTAAGATAGTCCTTTTTCTGCTAGAATTTCGATTTGCAACCGCTTCGTATTTTTACTGAAAAAATTCAAATTTTCTGTCCGAATTAATTATTGTTGAATAACAAATCGTTAATGTTTTTTCAATCAAAAATCTTTTGATAGAACAGGTTTTCATGGTATTCCAATATTCAATACAATTTCTTAGAGAAAACACTAGATTTTTCTATCAACGTTTTTCATCCTCAACCTCTGAATTATCCAACAATTTCTCATTACAATTTGCTTCATCCAGCCGTTCGCCAACACCAGAGTCATCAAAACGTGGATCAGCGCCAGCGACTCCCACCCTGACCGTTCCGCGAACCAAGGACAAGAGCCACAAGAAAGGACAACTTGTGCATCGTTCACAAACAGGAAGTGGTCTAGATTCTGATTCATCACGCACCCCATCGCCCACTAAATCGAAACTCAATTTCCTCGAGGGCTTCAGAAATACTCTACGAGCAAGATCACCAGTCCGTACCAATTCCATTCCGGTGAGATAAAATAACTGGTATATAAAGAAAGAATGAACTCTCAAATTTAACGAACAATGCATGCCCTTAATATTCTTCAAATGGAATTCAATCCAACAATTAGTCATAAACACTGGTACTAATTATTCATTTCCAGCCTCGGGACTCTTCTGCTTCTTCTTCCTCTTGATGTCTGTCGCTATCTGCTCTCTATTGCATTGCCTTCTGTAACTGCGACTACATACAGCTATTACTAAAAAACAAAAAACCTGCTGAGCCAGTTTAAATGACTCGACGCAAAGACAATCAATAAAACCCCTTTCAAGTACAAAGACAGAGAGAAACGAAACATGTGGATATTTCAGAGACAATAGGAATAGTGAAGTACATAAGTGATATTATAGATTTCATATAGATTAGTTCCAATAAAACACAATGAATGAGATGAAGCGGTTGTAATTTTGGTGAATGTGGTGATTGGTGAGATACTATTCAGAGGTGCATCTCGTTCAGCATGACTCTACTCATCTTCCTTTAACATATTTAAAAATAGACTTGAATATTAAAAAGTGGCATTATTAACTAGGAGAATCGATGTCAGGCACTTGGCTCTTGGAGCTCGAGTTTAAATGGCTCTTTATAAAGACAACCAATAAAACCGTTTTTAATTACAAAGACAGAAAAAACTAAGCACGTGGATATTTCAAATACAATGAGAATCGTGAAATACATGAGTGACATGATAAATTGCGTCTTGATTAATTTCAATAAAACCACATAAATCTGACACTTCAGATGTCATTTGAGTGAATATATGGGTTTGACGGTGGAGATGATTGGTGATTAGTGATGGCTCTGTCATCTTTTTATAATCATTCACAATTAGTTTCAAAATAGACTTGACTATTAGAAAATGGGATTATTAAAGATGAGAATCCATGTTAGATTCCACCTGAGGCTCGAGTTTAAATGGTTCAAGTCCGAATGACTCTCTCCACAAGAGAAATCAATAAAACCCCTTTCAAGTACAAAGACGGACAAAACGTAATACAATACAAATAGTGACATAAGTGACACTGTAGATTTCATCTAGATTAGTTTCTACAAAACAACATGAATAGAATACGACAGTCATAATTTCGGTGAATATGGGAATATCTTGGTGATGAGAGGATTTGGTGATTGGTGGAAACAATTCAAAGGTGGCTCTGGGTGAGCATGATTCTGTCATCTGCCTCTAACTCTTTACAAATAGACGAAATAGAAAATTGAAAAAAAATGGAATTATTAACGAGGAGAATGGATGTCAGGTGGCCCCTGGGGCGCGAGTTCGTCTGGCTGCCGATTGGGGGAAACTTCATGCGGGTGATGAGCTCGTTGTCTCTCATCTGGACGGTCCAGGATTGGTTGTGTCACCTCTAGATGCCAAGGAGGAGCTCTGGATACCAGCGAGCCTCATTCCGAACTCCTCTATCAGCCGGGCCTGGTCGTTCCGACCGAGGAAACCAGATTCTGACAAGCAGATAACTAGTCCTGCTAGGTGCAACGACAGGAAGATCGAACCCCCAAGGATTCTTGTGCAGAGTGTCTCGTCACCGGTTCGAGTTTCCGTGGGGGACATCGCGAGACTGTCTTTCGAAGTAGCCAATGCTGAGAGCGCTACTGTTGTCTGGCGAAGGGAGGGCAGAGACGAGACGATCACCACTGGAGGCGACGAGCGGCACCAAGTTCGACAGGGCGCCGGGCTCATTTATTTGGAGATCTCGAGGTGTCGAGTGGACGATGCTGGGGTCTACGAGTGCACCATCAGTTCGGAGAGCGGCTCTTGCTCGGCGAAGATTGCTCTTTGTGTTACAGGTGAATAATCTTCTTCTAGTATCATTTAATTCAAGTTTTTATTTCATATAAAAATTTAATAGCACAAGATCCATAATTTATACTTCCCCTCTCCTCAGGCGGAACCACAAGTGCAACCTGGGCTCGTGTGATAGGTCCAACAAAGATCCAAGTAGACTGGGAGAAACGTGATATAGAGATAGGAACAATCGAGTACCGAGCCCTGCCTTCCACCACCTGGATCCCAATTCTCAACGACGTGAGGAGTCCCCCAGTTGTCCTGGACCTGCTGGCAGGTGCCTCCTACACCTTTCGAGTCCTAGACAAAACTGGCAGAAATCCTGTGGGAACCTCTCCCTCGGCGGTTGTCACCCTTCCCCTCGACGAGAACATGAGCTGGGAGGCAGAGCAATTCATAGCCAGATACTTGGAGCTCGATGAGCTTGGGAAAGGCCGATATGCGTTGGTGAGACGCGCCAGGGACCGTGGAACGGGTCAAGAGGTGGCCCTGAAACAAACACTCAGGCATAAACAGTCCAGGGCCCTGACTCGTGCTGAATACGATCTCTTGGCAGCAACTCACCATGCCAACATCATTCGCGCATTCGCATTGTTTGAGAATGCTCCTCAACCTGGCCTTGATACTATTGTCCTCGAGTTAGTAAGGGGTCCAACATTATTCACTTACTTGAGTAAAAAGACTGATTACACTGAGGCTATGGCTTCTAAATTCGCCCAACAATTGTTGTCAGCACTTCACTGGCTTCATCAGCGCTCAAAATGCCATTTGGATGTGAAACCTGAAAATGTTATGGTCGATCAAGATACCGGGGTAGTCAAGCTCATTGATCTTGGGGAAGCTGTGAGAGCACCTGTCGACGAAGTCGTTCCACCAGCAGATCTTGAATTTGCTGCTCCGGAATTAGTACTTGGCAGGCCCACTGGATGGTACACGGATGTGTGGGCTGCTGGGGTATTTATTTATGTTCTCCTCAGTGGGCTTTCACCGTTTTTAGACGATTCCGTTGAAGAGACAACTGCGAATATACTTAAATGTGATTACTGCTTTCCCGATGAATACTTTGAGCTCATTTCCAATGACGCTAAAGATCTTCTTGGAAGACTTTTGATCCTCAGGGGTGAGGAGAGGGGTAGCGCTGAGGCCTGCCTGAACTCGCCATGGTTTAAGGTAATTCAATCGATTGATTATTGTTTTTTGTCTGGTTTGTTGTCTGTTTGATATCTGTGCTAGGGACTTTCTGGAAGGTTTTTGAGAACTTTTGAGTTTACAGATCGCCAAGGGGGCAACCATATCATCGTCGAGGATGGCGGCGTTTATCGAGCGGAGGGCACACTGCTCCAAACCACATGCTGATCATAATGAGGGATTATATAGTTGAAAAGAGTTTAGAATAGTTAATTGTAAATATGACACTGTATATTTTCCGTAGTTTTTTCGATTCACTGTCATAATTTTATTACTCGAATTGTCGAATTGTACTTATTGTTAAATATACTTTTAGAGAGATACTTTTTAAATAGAATTTTATTGGCTTTTGAAAATCGCCTTTCATGTGAATCTTTTTATGTTTATTGAGATTTTATGGCAATCCCTGACAATTGGAGGTCATGCCTTTTGGATCAACAATTTCGCAGGGTCTTTGTGTACTGAAAAAGTAAAAGAAAGAGAAAATGCGCTTTTAGTCTCAAGCCCTGAGAACCGACCTATTTTAGACTCAAGGTTTAAAAATCCTAGAGTTACAACTCCGGAGGAAGAACCATCAGGGAGGCAATTATAATTTGGGTTCGGGCCTCCCAAGCCGCGAGATGTAAGCTTCTTGGCCTAGAAGTTGGTTACTACTATCAATATCAAAGTTTCTTTGAAAATCTGTATTTTTACAATCACAACAAGTTTACATTTTCTGCATAAACAAAGGGGGAAGCAAAAAAAATGTTTTTACACACGAGTGTTGACAGCGCCCCTATCGCCAATAATTTTCAATGTCTCCCCCCCCCAATACGTGGACAGCTGATTAATGTTATTTACAAAATGTCAATCGGATTTGTTGAGAAACCCACTTAACAACAATGGGTACGCGAATCCAAAACGGGGAATTGGATTCATTGATTAATATTCACTGGTTTCCCCTCGCCTCCCAGGGCAATGTCTACTCAATGTCCAAACTGTGTTCGCCGAGTGGGGTTAACAGGATCCTCGTGGCATCTTTGAAACGTCGAATATACTCCTGTGAGTACCTCAGAGGAAATGCCAACGTCCTCAGGCCCGTTGTCAAGGAGTTGCTCTTCACGTACATACCAAGTACGTATTGTTGCTATAAAATTTAGTAACCAAACCCATAGATAGCCTAGAGAACTGCATTTATGTATTTTTTTTAATTCAATATTTTGGACGTGCTGGAATCTCTGAAAATTTTCTGGAAAATTCATGGAAATTCGTGACAAAGGCAATCATGAATTCCCTGAAAGCTTTTGCAATCCTGAAAAGATTTCAGAATCTTCTTAAGTGTAATATCATCTGTTTTTCAGAGTCATTGCCCCCTCATCTTTTAAATTATTAATAATGTTGGGCTATTTATGGGTCTCTGGTCACCCTAATCCATCCAAGATTGATACAAACTTGATAAAAAAATGTCTCAGATGGGGCTGAGATAATCTCGATCGACGCATTCAACAAACAGCCTCACGACGAGGAATTCACTATTGGAATTACGATAATAAAGCCAAGTGGTGAAGGGACTGTCGAGAGGTACCTCAATATTTATTCGGAAACAGCTGGGGATGGGGAGAGCGGAGAGACCTCCATTGAGACGATTGCTCAGAATTGCCTGTCTATGGAGCTCACTTATACCCCCTATCTACTGTATCATACGTTGATTTGCGATAAAGAGATCGGAGAAGAGGTGAATTTATTGGTGTCACTCCACTAAATCGAACTTTAAGTAGAACCAAGAATGAGAAGAGGATTTTTCTCTTGAAAAATGTTATTTATGCGCTAAATACATTCCAATTGCTTGACGATGGATTTCAACAGCGAGATAAAAGAATAGAGTTATTCAATTCTATTGTTTGTATTTTTTTACTCTCACTGTAAAATTCGCATATATGGAGTTCCTCAGCAAACAATTTCGATAATTTTTTTCTCTTGGGACTCCCCAAATATAAAAAAACGCGTTTTATTCTAGATCGTCTGGCTTATTTCTGGCAACGACAACCAGATCCACATGATCAGAGAGGACAAGCTGACTCATGGATACGTTGAGTCTCGGATTGACAAGTACTTCCCAGAATTGATTAATCTGCAAGCGCTGGTTCTGGGAATAAGCGTTTATTACTATAAGGATAACAAGATGTGTGTATTCAAAAAGTTTTACGAGGCCTATTAACCAATAACGAATAATTATTTAATGAAGCTGATTATGTCCAGGAGATTGACTGCAATTGGTTGTGACTGTGGGCTCGTGAAAGTGACTCAGGTGGACGTAGAGGGTTCGAAGATTGTTAAAGAGTGGGTTTTGAGGTATGACAGACCAGTTTCGAGTATTCAGATCTTCTCGCGATATAATTCGGCCCCATTTACCTCAATGGCTGCGGGAAGTGCTTTAGAAACAGAGGAAGATCAACCAATATTGGATATTTTGGTTGTTAATACCACCAATTCTACTATCGTCTTCATGTAAATATCCCTAACGTTTTGAGCATAAAATTTAATTCCTATAAATTATATATTATCAAACATTTAGTAACTTTTGAACTTAAAAAAATTGAAAATTAACTTCTTGAATAGAATAAATCGTAAAACAAGATAAATTCATTCAATTTTAAATTAAAACTATCTCTTTTCGCGAGTTTACAATTTAGTTATGGAATTTTTTATGAGCAATTGAAGAATAATCAATTAATTCAATTAATTTTATAATTATTTCGATTCTTATGGTTCTAGGGACGTTTTGCGATCTGGAATGAGGAACCAGACGATTCTCCCCTCGTCGGAGGCCACCGACTGCACACTATCGTCCTGCATAGCTGATATTAACATGGACAGTGTCAATGAGATATTATTAGGTACCTATAGCCAAGAAGTTTTCGTATACTCATTCTCTAGTCAGAATTCATCCTGGATGCTGTTGGACAAACGAAAATTCGACGCTCCAGTGCATTCCATGTGTTATTTAGACTTGACTGGGGATGGGATGAAGGAACTCGTGGTATTGACACAGAGAGGAGTCTATATTCTACAGGTAATTCCCTTAGTATTAACATATTTACTTAAGATGTATTGTATTCATTAGCGTCTTTCATTGAGAATTTGGTTTAATACAGCATGATCAGAGAAAGGTAAATCTTCTACTGGAGGAGCGTATGAAGGAGTTGACTATAAGACTGTCTAAATCTTCCCTAGATCAGGAAAGTTAACCTATACTAGAGGATTATTGTTTTTGTTATGAATACTAAATAATAAATTTTTCATACAATTTACTTAGTAACTCAACCGTTTTTTTTCTAAAGAGCCAGAATTTTATCCTCCTCCCCTCTCCCCACCCCCCCCCCCCTCCCCACCACCCCCCTGCGCTATTGCAACTGAAAAATAAAGATCAAATAAAAACAGAGGTATCACTTCAAAAAAATTCAAAGAAGTTTATTGTCTCACAATTACCTATTTAAATAATTTTTTTCTCCTACAAAAAGTGTTTATGCAATTGAATAATCAAGAAAAATGAATTACCTGCAGGACCCTAAATTATCACGTAACTATGAAATACAGAATCACTGCTTCGTAGTAAAAAATCTCACTTAAAAAGAGTTTATTAACCAAAATCGATACTTCCACAATTCTCTATCAACCAAACATTCACACAACCCTCCTCACTTCGAAAAATCGCTTCAAATAGAATATCTGACCAGTGGTCATTGATATCAATACTGCTGCTTCGAAAATTGACCACAACACAACTCGGAAATTAGTACTCTCGTTGATTGCCCTGTGGTTGCGGTCTCGTACCTGCAAAATCATAATTCCCATTAATCCCCAGACTCCGCGGGTTGGTGAAAAGACCATAAAAAAAAGGAGAACGGGGGGAGAACTACCTGCATGTACTCCTGTTCATTCTTGACCCCTGAAAGACTACTGCTCAAATCCTTGATCATGTCATCCAGCTTGACATGATTGCCCTCCTCACCGTCTCCCTCGGTCTTGTGCTCCTCACCCACCTTGGGAGGATCACTCACATCCATATTGAACATAACAACCTTGGGTGTCATTGTGCTCTTCTGATTGCTGAAGCAGTAAGTGTAAACTCCAGGCATGTATGCAGCAAACGTGTACTTTCCATTGCCCTCCTGCTCGCCCTGGTAAATAACCTTTCCGTCTGGGCCCACAATCTTCACGTCAATATCGAGGAATCCGCCCTCAGCAATCTCAAAAGTCAGTCCTGAAATATCCACATCCACGTGAGATTCATCCTTTTTACCAAGAAAAAGTCATTGATGATGTGTAAATATTGATGCTACTAACCCATTTTCGTTCCCTGCTCGACCCTGTCAAAGAAACACTCCTCTGCATGTGCATCGACCGTAATGAAATATGCACTTGCATCGTAAAACACACACGCAAAGACCAGTAAACACAGCAACTTCATCGCAATCGTTAATTTATTTCTACCCAATTTTTGATAACCGATTTGCGTGAACTTAAATAAATTCTATCGACGTTGCAGTCAATTTAACACGTCTGGTTTTACTGCCACGTTAACAGCCGGTAACACATCTGGAAATATTCCCCCAGATATGTGTGAAGTTGTTTTGTATCGAAATATCTCGAGATCGGTACTTTCGAGTCTGATTGGCCGACGAGTGGTGTGAACTTGTGTTCTAAAAATACGCGGTATTTTCAGTTTGTCAAAAGCACTGGTCATTTTTCCAATCGCTTTTTGTGTCACCGACCAAGTCCATCATATCCTTCTGTCTCAGATATTTAGTCAATAACTTCATTTTTTTAAATGTAAAAACATTTTTTAAATTAATCTTTTTAAATTGGACTCAAATGAAAGAACAAAGAAAAATCTTTAAAAATAGCTATTAACGAAATACTGCAGAAATATAATTGAAGAATTAAAAATTAAAATGACTAAATTAATTAATTAATTCATTATTATTAAATGAAATATCATCAGTTCGACATGAAACAGTGATTTAATGATACACCCCCACAATTTGACCGAAGAACGTACGCACGCGCGCGCTCTTGTCTCATTCTAGGGAATTTCCCAGTAGTTCAACTCGTTCCGGTAAGCCGGAGCCAATCCTCGGCGCGCCTCCACTTTTATTTAATTAATAAATACCCGTCCCATGTACCAGTCCCGGGGATTGGTCCGCCAACTCCATGAATACCCTGCCAGCCAATCTCCTCGCGCAACAGCTGTACATGACCGCTCTACTCACCACATATATAACACAGTAGCAGTCAATAACTGTCAGACGGTCACTACACCCCCCACCCTCGAAAAACGCTTGGAAATATGAATGGGGGGCTTGCGGCAGGCGCATCAACAATTCATGAAACTCAAAATCACGTCAATCGCCCAATCCTCAATAATTCAATGAACTCTCAATGCAAACTCCTCGACCAAAAAAAACAAACCAAAAAATAAAAAAAAAACAACCCACGAATACAGCATTCCATGCCAAGCGCCTACAGACAAGGTCAACTACTCCCTTTTCTCATTTTTATTTTCACCTCTCCCACCCTACGACTAAAAAAACAAAATCAACCGTGGAATTCCTTCCACGAAACTCGCCCCCATCATACCCACTAGTATCCAGATTAAAAGTAATATCGCGTGGAGGAAAAAAATGAGGGGTCGCTCCTCATCAAGACCCCACCCATCCCCGATAATTAACAACATCATCCCCAAGCCCTCCACCGTCAGCCGAAACAGAGAAAGAAGTCTCTCCCCACAAAGTGAGAAAAGAATGTTGAAGGAGCACGGGGGTAGGTACGGAATGGCGTCAAGTCCCCCCTGAATTTTGCTCCCCCCCCCCCTGCCCCTTCCCTACCCCCTCGCCTTAACCCCCTCCAACCCCCGACAAAAGGCAAAAGGGAAAATCAATAAAATCTCGCGTCAATGGCCAACCACATACGTTCCCCGTCGTCGTCGTTTCTACAACATACCTATTTCGCTCAAACCCCTCTCGCACGAGTCGTTCGTTTGTTACACACCCTGTGTCGACCCCTCGGCCTCGCCCCCACCACCCACTCATCGCTATTGTGCCTCATACACGGCCTTGGCTTCGATAAACCTACGGTACGTGAAGAGGAGCGAGGGAATTGCTTGTAGACAAGCAAATGTGACACATGATCCGTCACATGACGGTCACCGAACCAAGTGTTTATGACGGTTGTCATAATTCTCTCTTTTATGACATTTACGGAGGGAAAATGATATTTCTCACCCACATAGTGGCGATGGCATTTTTCTTTGCAAATTTTAACTGGGATTTATAGTACCTCCGGTATCTTTTGATAGAAAAATTAAGAGCACTCTTGTTCTGGTTGAGTGTAAATAGTTTTCGCTAGTACGTGTATGAAAAGTTCACTCTGCTCGACGGGTGATGAGTTTAGAAGCCGTGCGTAAAGTGAATTTATGTCCCTCGAAACGATAAACGACGAATTCCAAGCCCAGTTCGATCGGTTAAGAAAATTATTAAATAGAAAATACTTTGGAGACCTTGTAATGAAAATCAATATTCTCGTTGCGCTATACGATGTTTTATGTTTATTAGGATTTTATGTGTCTGTTTTTTAGCCGACGGAAGTCATGTTGGAATTTGCGGTTTATCCTCGTTAGGGTCATAAAATATTGTCTAACCGGACCACAATGATAATTTTCACTATGAGGTTTACAAAGTATTTTATATGACAATAAATTATTTCTAAGGAGAGTGGGTGTACAGCGCCAGCCGAAGGCATACCTGCACGCGTGCGCGTTCGAAATACGACTTTTTGGTCAGTCAGTCCGTGAAGCCACGCTTTATAGCCGCTACGCGGCCATAAAACCTTGCCCACGGGCCGGATAACAAAATAGTATATTTTGACACTAGGCCGTGAAGAACTTTTCTGGCGACTATGACGTTACAGGACGGGCCGAAGGCGAGTTCTGTAATCATATGAGGCAGAAAAGTTCTTCACAGCCCTGTGTCAAACAATATTTTTTGTCACGACGTCTGTGGGCGGTGTTAGTAGTAGGCGGTGTAAGTAGTGCTTTACGGACCGAGTGACAAAAAATATTGTTTGTCACTCGGCCGAAAAGAACTTTCCTGCCTCATATGAGTACCTCATATACACCAGAAAATTTCTGTCCGACCTAGTTTTGTCACTCAGTCCGTAAAGCACTACTTCACGGCCGCTTTGCGTCCGTGAAACACCGCCCACAGACGTCGTGACAAAAAATATTGTTTGACACACGGCTGTGAAGAACTTTTCTGCCTGATATGATTACAGAACTCGCCTTCGGCTCGTCCTGTAACCTCATGCCAGAGAAGTTCTTCACGGCCTAGTGTCAAAATCTACACTTACGCACTGGTCCCATAATAGTATATTTCGTAACAAGTGAAGAAAAATGGTTTTTGGCGAGTGGGAGGTTTATATCACAAGCCGAAGGCGAGGGATATAATTCCACGAGTCAAAAACCACTTTTTTCACGTGTTACGAACAATATTTTTCATCTCAATGTGTCGAAAAAGCACTTTTCCGACAGAGCGTGATGAAATAGCACATTTCGATAGGATTCCAGAAAAGTGTTTTTGGAATCTTAGAAGGTTTATAGCAAGAGCCGAAGGGAGGCTAAGAAGACTATTCGCGCGAGTATCGAACCCCATTTTTTCGCGTGCGCAAAACCCTCGCTTCGCACACATTGTGCTGTAATCAGTATTTTTCCTCCCAGAGCGAATTCCAATTTTCCGCTGAAAGTACAATGAGTCTAGTAACAATCTTTACAATAATTCGTCATAATCGTTACAATTCCCAAATGAATTATGACCGTCGTCATGCAACCACACAGCTGCTGTCATTCTTTGTAGTCCTCGGAGGAACCCAATAAAAAAAATTATCTGCGATCCTCATTAGTCCTTGGAGAATGGAGCCGTCACGTGACCTGGCGGTTCCTTCGGTCATATGCCGCGATCGCAAAAATGACCGCAATTTTTGCCGTTCCGTTGCTCGTGCGGTGCACATTCGTGCTCACTTCGATATGCGATTGTACGTGTCACTTGGTGTACAGCCTCAAGGACTCAAACACCCTCAAATGCATCCCCCAAACTGATCCCAACTGTCTTTGTACACGTGTGCCGCATTCAACACACGTGCAGTGAGTGCATCTGTGCCGGTATATCCCCATTCGTATTCGTATTCTATTCATGTTTAAATGTATAGCGTATGAAGTGGTATGAAGAGGGTTGGGAGATGTAAGGGTGAAATGGCGGAGGGGCTGTTCTGCGCGTGCGAGTGAGAAGCCCTCAGGGTCGGGTGGGGGGGGGGGGGGGGGGGGAGGGGGGGGGGGGGGGGTAACAATGAGTTTTCGGAAATATGTACTAGGTGGCACTGGGGTTTGAGAGTTGAACAGTTTTGAAAGGAAAGTGGTGGTGGTACTTCTAGGCAGGGCGATCGAACTACCGTGACCCTTCCCCATCATGGATTTCGAGGCGTCTCGGCCATACTCTGAATTCACTATGCCTGTCAGTTTGTGCCGCGCCGCGGTCACGACAGACTGATACTAGTGTATTCAACGGGACTCATTTTTCGCCGACTTTGTTCATTCATTTTTACGTTGAACTCTCGATTAATCGATTATTTTGTTCATGAATTTACGTGGTATTATTGATGATGAGATGTTTGAGATACTGTGGGCATTGTTACGGGGCATTGGGGCCAGCTTTTTACACGGACTCTTATGAATTTGGACTGATATTGCGCCGGTGACGGAACAGTGACTGTGATTTTTTTTGCATTTCGTTGTCTTTTTTTACACTTTATTTTTGAAAACAGGTGTTTTTCAACCCGAGATTTTGATAATGTTGCTGTCAAAATCCGTGATCAGGCTATTGTGATGTGCCAGGGATTATCGAAGATGCAAATTCGGATATGAGAAGGTAAAACATCAATATCGGATACTATTCAAGTTTTACTCATGAATAAATTCAACTTTTCCCCGATTGACAGAAACACGCGATAGACTATTTCAAGATTTCCGTTTGAATGAAATAAAAATAACGAGGTGTCACTTGATTGATATACGTGAAATATATCTAAGATACGGAATCATTACAAATGCAAAGTGGCCACAGACCTTTTTACCTTAATCCCGATCTCCTCCCCTCAATAGAGCAAGAGAGAGAGAGAATTCTATGGGTAGAGTTTTGAAAAGAAGAGTAAAAAGGAGAGGGCAAAATAAATAGAAGAAAGAGAGAAGGCGAAAAACCGGGATGTGGAGGTAACACAGCTTGGCAGCAGCCAGCCTTCCTTCTAATATCGACTTGATACTGGCTGCCTTGCTAACAGGTCGATATCGCGTGTGCCAGGTTGATGACTTGAGCCCCAGAGGCGCGGGGTTGTTCCGAACATTGGGTCAGTATTGAATACCGATATATGTATAGACTACCCCCCCACTTGTGCCACCCGCCCCCGCCCCCTCGCGCTGTTAAATTATACGTCTGCCTAAATCTCACAAAAGAAAACGTCGACCGAAAAAAATCCAATAATTGTACCCCTGCACGAGTATCAACGTCGAAAATCACCCGTGATCGATTACAAAGTGAGATAAAAAGTGAATAGAGATGCGGAGATTTCAAACAGTGTCATAATGGCAAATTAAATATTTAATAGCCCCCCCCCCCCCTTCAACCCTTGAAGCGGAGAGAGAGGGAAAATTGATCCTAGAGTGCCTATGGAATATGCATAGCCCGCTCTGCACTCCATAGCTATACTTCACTAATAACGACAAATATGTACCGTGAGTATGAGATAATAAAAATTAATAAGCCAGGAGAATAGGCGCAAGCGCACACGGCAGTTTGAATCGAATAAATTTTTAGCTGACTCGAGGAGACCGGTAACGGGGGATGGGGAGAAAAAAAATAAAGCCCCACGAAAATTGTCCGCTGTTCATATTTAATCTTACTCGATGATAATAAATAAAAAAGGTCTCTCGTATTCGCATACAAGATGATAAATTAAATTTCGCCATGCCCCTATCCATCAGCCGTGCACATTTTCAAACTATATGCGACTCACGTGCCATGAGACCTGCGTGCGGATGTGTTGATGAAATCTATGGGCACCTAGGGGGGACGGGAGTAAAAAAAAAACGCTAACAGAGGACAGACTAGTGACAAAGAGAGAATGAGAGATCGCGACACCGCCGATATAATGCACACACGTATCGTTTTCATCCACGTATGACTTGCGGAGAGGAATGAAAGGGTTAGCTAGCAGCGCAGAAAAAAAAAGACAACGAGAAGCAGGGGAGGAGATAACCGAAGACAAAGGGAATAATAATAATGATTTTGAGAAAAAAAGAGGGAAGGTTGGGGGGGGGGGGGGAAACAGCAACGACAGAGAGTTAACATATCCGACAAACGATTGCTACGTTACATCCGGTAGGTGTTGGTAATGTGTCGACGAGGTAGACACATTATCTACCTATGCACGGCAGATATCGTAGAATCGGGTGTAGTGAGTCACTCGTCAAGTCGAAGACTTCCTTTCAATAAATGCCCTCTGGCCTGACTCCCCCTTCTTGCTGCACTAGGGTCCCGGGGTAAAAAATGTTTCCTTATTATTTTTGGGGGGGTCTGGATCTAGAAGACTCGAGTATTTATGTACCTGAACGAAAACACACTGGGCTGGGGAATATTTATTCTTCGGGCGGAGGGAATAAAGACGAGTGTTTTTTTGGAAAATTAACAAAAAGGGGATTTGAAGGGGGACTTGAGAAAATTTCGGGGGAAAACAGACGCAGATGAAATTTTGACTAATCATTACAGAAGCCGCCATTTACTCATTATCAAATGGAATCGTGAAATTCAGGCGGCGGTATCGTTGTTGTTTAGGAGGATGCAGGTCAAAATTAAAGATCGCTGGAACAGTTTTGCGGATGGATCTCAATTTGATTGAATATTTCTCGTCGTGCAGTCTTTTGAGACAAACAAATGAACTTCAATTGAATCTACGGTTCATACCACAGGTGCTGCCCCATTTAAACATAAAAGTACTTTTTACATCTATAATTATATTGAGCCCAAAAAAGAGCATAAATACAGAGTAAAGCACTTATAGGCAGAAAAAGTTGAGAGAGTATAGATGCGAATGCATAAAAAAATAAATTATATCCAGTTAGCGCAGTACGTCGAATCATCTCATAAAGTCAATATTTAATTCGCTCTATTATCATCTGCGGCTGATATTTCCAAATGACTCAATTTAATGAGCTATTAAATAAATTTACACCTCAACTCATTTTTCCTCCTTCGTATACCCTTTCGAATTTCTCCGATTTGTTCCCTTATCACTCACGACTGCATTCGCCGAGGGACGAGAAAACATCTCATTTGAGGGAAAAACCTGGTCAGGCAGAGTTCGTCTGTTTGTCGACACTACCGCTCAGTATTGAAACTGTGAGATTAGAGCGCTACCAATTTTGACCGCCATCGGCGGGGTTTGAACCCGGATCAGAGGTATACGAGTCTAGCACTCAAACCGCAGGGCCACTGCCGTCGGTCCTAAAACCTCAACCAATTCATTTCTGCCTGGCGACATAGGAAAATCCTTGTGCTCAAAAATGATTTATTAATTGACTTAATCACTATGACATTGTATAAAAAAAGCTCAAACAATATATGAACAATTTATAAAGTTGAACGAAACAGAAAAGAAGATGAAATAAGCCCAGCAATGGGCCGACTTGGCACACGAGATCGACGACAGAAGTGGCTTCACCAGTGTTTTTTTTTTCAGCGCGAAAAATTTCCAGTCAAAATTAGAAGCTCGTAAAAATGAACGATTACAGGCCTCCAACCCCCAGACAAAAAGGATAATAGAATCTATATGGAATACAATTTAATTCGAGGATAGATTGGACACATACGCGGGGGCTTGAATCCGTATGCTTAATATCACCTCGATTTACGAGGCAAACCGAAACAACTCGGCTTTGGCTACCAGATGGTATATATGCACATACGAGAGGGCTAGATTTCCCTGTAGACGTAATAAAAATACATACACAACGAGAGAGAGAGAGAGAGGGGGGGGGGATGCCGTAGCAACTGGGGTCCGACGGCAACTCTCGTGCCAAACACACACCCCCACATTTTATATACCTACAGAGCTGATACACGAGGCCAAGGGCTAACAAACGATATTGGATTATGCTGATACGCCTATATATCATTTTAGTTGGAAGGAAAAGCACCTAAAGAAGTCCCGTATCTCATCCATTTGTATGTTTATTATTTTCAAGGGATGTAAAACAGACCAGAGCTTGAGGAAAAAAAAAAGAAGAAGAAGAAGAATCCTTCCGGGAATGTAAACCACACGAATGTAAATAATTGAAAAAAGAAAAGCAGAAGAAGTTGAAGAAATACAAGAGAGAGGAAGTAAAAAAGGTGGATACTTGGGAGTGAGAAAAAGAGAGGATGGGGATTTTAAAACTGAGGGGGTTGGGTAAAGGGGGTTGGGTGGGTTGTTTCATATGGTGTGGGCGGACATGAGCAATGAGAAGAGTGACGAGGACTAATCTAAATATAAACCCCTAAACCTCTATCTCGTTTGTTGTGCCGGGGAAGTGGTGGTGGGCAAAGGAGCAAAATAAATATACCATTTCCCTCTTTGCAAAAGCCCATGCTATGAAGAAAACGGCCAACGAAATTGTCGGCAAGCGTCTCCCGGCACAAGCCGTCTTACCCTCTAGTGGTGTTACAACGTCACTCTCTCGCACGACGTTTTGGCGTTTTTGAAACGAGAATGAACAGATGGCGAACGAAATGCAAAATTGAGAGAAATACGCAGAAATAAATGCACCTGCAGTCAGTTGCACATTTTAATGTGCGTTGAAATATTTTTCGTTAATTGGCGGAGGATGCTGTGTGTCAGTTGACTTAATGGCTGACACGTTTAATAAATCAAATTAAAAGGGCCGTGAAAAATTCTCGGCGAATCATTCACGAAACAATGAGAATGATGGACGGAGTAATAATTCAGCGGAAGTACTTCCACGTTTTCGGTTGACTCCTCTGGTTGTTCATGAATTTATGTCGATTATGAGGGTTTTTTTTTTTTAATTGTGGGTAATGCCAAAAGCCGATGAGACTTTAAATTATAATATTTATTGCCATCAAGTTTTACTAATTAAGGAGATACATTAGAGCTCCACCCATGGGTCATTGCGTGGAGAGTGCAAAGTAACCGAAAATTGGGCATGTCCAGTGTCTCCCATGAAGTGTAACGTTGAGAAACGAATGCGAAATAAAGTTCTTGAAGGATAGACGCACATCAACTTAACTTAAACCCTTCCACATTGGATAAATCAAATTAAAATAAGCGTGAAGAATTTTGGGGGAATGATTCACGAAACAATGAGACTGGCGGAGGTAGTATAATAATTCAGCTAAAGTGCTTCGACGTTTTCTTTTATTTCTCGGCTTTTCTTTTTTAAACGAACAATGGAGGGATTCATTAGTGCCTCGGAGTGAGGGATACGAGTGAATTCCATGGTACAAGGATCGTCATTCTGAGTGGGAAATGAATGACGAAGAGGATGAGCAGCTAGAACGGACCTCATGGGCATCAGGGACCGAATGGGAGCAATCAGCCTGATTGGCCGCACTGGTATTTACATTTCTGCGGTTTATGTGCCTTGCGACGAGGCATTACTATTGATGCTGGGAGGGCTTTAGTCTGGGTGTCTCGCAGAACCCCGATGTACCCCCAGTGGGATGAGAAGAGCCAGAGGGGGAGGGGGTGAGGGAGACACTGGGATGATGGGCGCGGGGGAGGGTGTGTAGTACCCTGTAAATCCCCCTCATACCTCCACACCACCAACTCCCCCTGGAGTCGACACTGAGCCAACGACTCCACCTCCTATATCCCATGTTATGTTCAACAGAAACAACGGAAACAAGCCAACGTGGATATCGTAAATGCCCAGAGCGCACCAGGTGGTCTTTTCGGTATTGTAATCCATGCGGATTCAAGTTATTATTATTATTAGGCAAAATGACGTTTTGGGGAATTTATTAATGTGCCATTCGAGGGGGGAGCATTAAATTACGGGAGAATTGAGAAAAAAAGGTATTAATAAGATTTTCTGACGCTCGTTTCACTCAAAGGTTAATTAAGGCAGAAGAAAGAGAGCTGAAACCAGTTTATGTCTTTATTCAATGAGAGGAATTTAGTCGGTGTATTAAATTCAAGGGTGATTAACAGAGAAATAAAAAAGTCTTCGGTTTTTTAAAATTCAAGTTGATGGGATACTCGTTATTTCTTCATTTGATTTTGTATTTTTTTTTTTTTTTTTTTTTTCCATAGTTGGAGAAATTTCAGGTGTGTATTATCGGCGGATGAGAGTAGTGCAAGTATGTTGAAAATTTTTTGTGAGAGGTTTTTTTACATTTAGCTTTCTTTATTTGAGAAACTACTACACCGATTTTAGGCCTTCTTTTTTCAAAGTACATGTCTCAAATCTTTCAATGCCTGTAGCGATGTCCGAGTATTCGCGATGTAGTAATTTTTTTAATTCTTGTTTTTCAATTTAGATTGATGAGTCAAGCTTCATTACGTCTGTCCTCCATTCGTGTTTTTGTAGTAACCCCCGATTTTCTGATGAGATAGAATAACATGTGACTCACGAATATGTCCACAATGGCTTATCAAGCTGGGACAACGGCGAATTATCTCCCATTCTCGTCGTGGGTACTTTGAGAATTCTCCGATAACGTAAAAATAGTAGTTTCCCTCTGCATTTTAAAGGAAAATACGTACCCAAGAAAATAAACTGTTACTTGAGTACTCCATTATACCAGCCCTTTTTGGCTTACCGTATATAACATCATCTCTTCAAGTGCGAGTGGGTCCGAACCCCAACGGGGCACTAACACCCAAGCACTTGTATATACACGTGTATCCACGCCCCGGTCGTCGTCTCTCACCAGCTCCACAGACTTCATACTCTTTCTACTCTTTCAATTTCGTTCACTTCTCTACCCAACTGATCGTAATCTCGGTAATGATGCGTAATGGCTGCTAGCGTGAATGTCGCTCTTTGTCCCATCATCGTGCCTTTTTTCCAACTGGTCAAAGGAACAAGTTGGTGGAGACAAAGAAACAGGCGAAAAAACCCAAATCGCATCGCTTATTTACAATTCCCGCCCCCTTTCTCATTCAATACCTCATTCTATAATTTTTAACTCCTTTAAAGCGTTAATTGCCTCTGTGGGAAAATATATTTGCCAGGTCGTCCATTTTTGCCTGGATTTTTAGCAAATTAAGGTTTCAATGAAAAAGTCCGGGAAACGAAGATGAAAAAATGTTACGGAAAAAACTGTGGAAATTGTCAATCTTACGACAATTATCACGCAAAAACTCTGTTATCACATTAC
>JAPYZM010002392.1:0-13885 GCA_030522845.1 Psyttalia concolor
GAAAAAGCCCGAAATCCCTTCACTTATTTACAATTCTCCCCCTCCCAGTACCTCACTCGCTCATTTTAAAATCCATTAAAACCTTAATTGACTCTGAGGAAAACATATTTTTTATGTTACAGATTTTTTCATAATGCTCTTCGACACATGCTTACGATGAGAACGAAAGGGTCGTAAAGTGAGAGACGGAAAAAAAAGGGAAGTAAATAGAGTTGAGAAAGAATCTGGTGCGACATTTATTTCTCCAAAGCTGTCGTAATGAATTATCTCTGGGTGTCATTTCTCCTGTACCAGCTGATACTCTATCCGCCCGGTGGAAGTGCCATAGACATATGTACGTTGTTAGGAATATCGCAATTATCACTTTTTCCATGACTTTTAAATGTCGGTGGAGTGTACCTGACGCTGAACCGACTCCCCGTGCATCATGAATTTTTTATTTCAATCCCTTTTTTTTTTCACTATTTCCTGCAGCACAATGCATCGCACCGCTGGGTATGGAAGCGGGAATTATTCCCGATGCAGATATAACAGCGAGCTCGAGCTTTGACAGCGGAAACGTTGGACCACAGCACGGCAGGCATGTATCAATAAATAATTTTTTTTTCGGGGCAATGTGGAGATTTCGAAATATTCACCAGCGAGGGGAAACCGCCGAATATCACAATAATCATGTTTTTCATTTACACAGTTCGTGAAATATGAAAATTTCAGGGAACGACGAGAGGAGTGATATTGAATGGGATTTAGGAAGGGGGAAATCACGAATTTATATATTTCCTTATGCGTTTAATGGAATTCTAAATTTTTCAGAAGGAAAAATGTGAATATTCAATTGAAACATTTAAACATCTATATCATCAGAATATTCCAGTTTAGATGTTATTTTTTTTGTAATTTATGTAGCAATATTCTCGTTTAATGCACTTTTTGCATTCATTTAGTGCAAAAACCTCCGATTGTTAATTCATCTTAGGGAAGGGAAGAATTACTTTTTGACCCATTTTTTACGAAATAAATTAAAATTATATCAGTGATATTCGGTCATTTTTTTCTCACTCAATGTACATTCAATATCAAACGGATGAAGAGGAATGAACTATCGCCATAAATACCACAATCTTATCAATACGAAATAAACTTTGAGTTTCCAAAGTCGAGGGATAAAACGTGTGTAAATAATCCATCGTCTTTTATTTGTTTAGACTTAAACAAGAGAGGAATGGCGGTGCATGGTGTCCTAAACAAGAGATTACGACTGAGCCACATGAGTGGCTTGAGATTGATTTACACACCGTGCATGTGATTACTGGAACGGGTACACAGGGACGTTTTGGTAATGGCCAGGGGGTCGAATTTGCTGAGGCTTATGTACTTGAGTACTGGAGGCCAAAACTGGGGAAGTGGGTGCGATACAGAAACACCAGAGGCGAAGAGGTAATTTTTTTCCTTCGAATAATAAAGATCAATCCCCATTGACTTATGGGCTTCGTATTCGATGGATTATTATTTATTCGTTAATGCGATGCATACAACAACATCCAATTTATTCAACGCATTAATTTATCTATTTTACGTATAATTAGGATTTTTCGTAGTAATGAGACTCTAATTTTGATATTGCACAGAAAATTGGGACATTCGGGGGTTTTTTACGTTAGATAATTTTTTTTACGAATACTTCGTCGACGAGAAATACCAGACCCTTGACTTTCGAGTTTCTTGTGTACGTGAAAGCTCGAGGGAGTCTATCACTGAGAGAAAAGTGAGTTCAGTAGTTTCCACAATGGCCCTTTTCATCCCGAAAATTCTATTAATTACGTTTAGAGAACCCAAAACTGTCCGAAAACGTCATCTTCGAATGAATGTTTCTATTCATAACGGTATACATAGGATAAATGATGACTCTATAATCGTTGTTGGAAGTCTCAAAGGAGTTAGAGTAGCTCTACTTTCTGCTTTTGATAATTTAAAAATGATCGAACATCGGATCTTTGGAGACCTTCACTATTTATTTATGAGCAAGGAATTTATGAATAAAAAATACTCACATCTTGCGAAATATATTTTTAATAACACCCACTGGATACTACTTTTTGCAAATGGGTCTCGCTATTTATTTGGACTACTTAAATACGTAAAACCTAATTCTCGTTACGCAGTTCTCCTGATAGTGGATATCACAACGTGTCTCTGCATCGTATGATAAATTTAGATTTAATTCCAATCGAAAACTTTTCCCAACGTATCTAGTGGAATTGACGTGATCTAGATTGACTATCGCAGAGGTCTACTGGTCAATCAAATTATTTCCGGATTGCCACTAATCATTAGATAAATAGCTCTTCCGATAGCGAATGCCATAAAAACTAGCCGTCAACACATCATAAATTTTGATAACGTCGGGAGGAGGCAACAACTCTCCCATTGTTTCACCAATATTCAAATACACAAGTGTTAGATCCCGTCAATTTCACTTCAATGATAATCGATCATGCATTTATTATCGCCATGACTATTTCACTTCGAAACCAAAATTATATGATTCAAACTAGAAACCAGATTCTACAAAACCTGTCTGTGAGATTTATGCTTCCTCCGCCCATCAAGTGGAGTACGCCCATATTTTTTTTTTACTAAAATGTACTTCACACAACGATTTTCTCATCCCACCAACAATAAAAAAACCCAGAGCATAATTGACTTACTGACTACATGTAATAAACATATTTTGTGAGATGCAGGTGTTTTTCGATGGAAAATAGTCAAGATATTCGATCGATATTTATCGTTCACTGAGAGAAAATCAAATCCACTTTCAAACGAGTCTTGTTTGGCTCAACAAAATTGTTAATTGACAAGTATCGAAAAAAAATAAGTGAATTCGAATGTGAATTTCACAAAATGAGTAATTATTTGTCTTCTAACAAGGAAATCTTTGCCTGGAGAAGCGAATGATTCATACGCGTCGGTGTCTTTTCAAGATAAAAATATCTCTCTGTTCCACGTTTATCAAGAATTTATTGTCAAGCCACAAAATCGCTGTTATATTATTATTATTATCATTATTATTTAAGCATTAATTGCTTGTCAAGAATTATTGAGTAGCCGAAACGAAAAATGTTGACTTTTTTTTGCATGAGCGAAGTAATTTTCGGGTGTAAAATATATGAGAGAGAGCGTGGAAAAGGGAACAGTAGTTTAACTTTTAGAAAATACTAATTTGTTTGGATTATAAAATAGCTAGCAGCTCTATTTACTAATGAACTAATTGAGAGGTTTTCTCAGCGTACTTAATTTTTTGATGGGCCTCCTGCAGAGTCGGATAGTGTCCCGAAATCGGAGGACTTTCTGATTTTCATCAATTTCTTTCTCTAGTTCCATTCCGAAAAACCTGAGATTTTAATCTCCTTTAGGAATGAAGATATCAATAAATCTTACACATTTCTGTATTCACCTGTTGGAATTGAGGGTTTTTAATCGAGAAGGAGCTGGACCAATCGACGATGAAGAATCTTGATTATGAAATCGATAAAATTCTTTCAAATATCGGAAAAACACGGCATGATTTTTAAACTCGCGTACCAAATCAGTCACTTTAATGACTGGTACGACATTAAACATTGCTGGAAGGGTCAGAAAACAGATGTTTCGTTACGATATTTTTCTCAGTCAAATTATCCAAATGTAAAATTCAATTTATTTCCCCTGTTTTCAACACGTGAAGTGTAGATTTTCAAATTGCCCTCAATTTTTTACACTCATTCCAACACATCAGAGGTAATCAATATTTTTCCATTGAAAGAAAACTAATGATAAAAAACAATCTTGATGACGGAGCAGATAAAACTGTCTCAAATATCTCAAGAAACGCGACATAATGACCAAATTTTTCAATGAAAGGTCTTACTTTGATGAATGATACATCAGATATTGTCAGCATAACCCGAAAATTCTAGCTGATGCCGCGTTACGATATTTTTGTCCCAGTATTTTCCAGGTCGAACTCCCCCAGTGAAAAATTCGATGAAGTCCTCCCCCTCCCCATGTTCAACACCTGAAAAGTAGATTTTCAAATTGTGATCAATTTACTTCTACGTTCATTTCAACAAACCTGAGATGTTAATCGGCCCTCGGACTCGAGATATCAATAGATCTGTGACTTTTGAAACGCCCTCCTGACTATTAGGTTGAGTGTTTTCCGATCGAAAATCATATAATGCCAGAAAAACGAAAAATTATTTCTTGGTTGAAGAATATTTTTTACTATCCCACAATTTTTGAGTCAATCTTTTTCCCTTGTCCCTTAAGTAGGCACGTTGTCCAGCAAAATAAAAACCTTATAACTTTTCTTCTCGGGAGAATAAAAAATACTTGAGGAAAAGAAAACGATTGGCTGAAGAATTTTGTGATAGTAAAAAATATTCTTGAACCAAGAATTAATTTTTCAACTAAAAATACGTTTTTCTCTCAGTGTAGAGGACCAATTTGAGGTACAGAACGGATTATATATTTTCCTAATATGTAAGCAAAGAATATTTCCTCCCGGAAAAATTGTTTCATTCAACATTTACCTCGACTACTGACGCAAAAGTTGAAACATTTCCTACTCTAATTCCTTAGCCAGAGAAATCCCCCTTTTCTCTCAGTGTTAGAAATGCCTGAAAACTATTACACGTCGCGGTACGGTATTGTGCCGTCAGGGAAGTTTTGCGAGGGAAGCAGAAAGTCAATCCCCCATAATAAAAAATTCAATGAGATGTCTACCGCCCGTTCAACACCTGAGAATAATCATTAACTTCACAGGTGATAAGAGGCAATACGAACACATATCTAGAGTCGAAGCACGAGCTAGAGCCGGCAATTTGGGCCAGTAAAATTCGATTTTTACCATACAGCTATCATCGTAGAACCGTCTGCATGCGTGTGGAATTATACGGTTGCTTATGGAACGACGGAGTTATATCGTACTCGATGCCGCAGGGCGATAAGCGCGGCAACTGGGAATTCTTTGATGCCTCCTACGATGGCTACTGGGACGGTGAACTCAGGCGTGGTCTTGGCCAGTTGACAGACGGTCGTACAGGACCTGATGATTTCAAAATGGGTTACTACGGCTATGACCGTGGACAAGGCTGGATTGGATGGAAGAATGACACAAGACTGGGTCATCCACTTGACATCAAATTTGAATTTGATAAAGTACGGGAATTCTCAGCTGTTCACATATTCTGTAATAATCAGTTTACGAAGGATGTTCAGGTAAAACCATTTCCATAATTTTTCTTATTGACATGGAAATGTTCAGGATGAAATGGAATTTTTGAGCCGTGAATTTGAAGAATTGTATCTCGTGTTCCATTTTTCTATTTCCGTTTCTGATAATGAAACATCAAAAAATATTATTCTGACGATCTGTCATTATGATAATTCCGTGCCATGGGTATAATTCCGAGGAGTAGGATTATTCAATCCATTTTAAGAATGCTCCTGTGAATAGAATTTTTGGAATGAAATTACGAAAAAGGGAAATTTAATACGATTTTTTATGCACGAAAAATCAAAACTTTTCCTGTTGTATTTTTTTTGTATCACAAAATTAAAAATCCGTAGAAATGTGAGTCCAAGAATTCCGATAAAAATTGAAAAAGATATGTCCGTCAGAGCGTCTGACACCCGCAAATATAATTACAATGGGGAAAAGTCAGCACTCCATTTAATCAGTCAATATCATCTATAAAAAAAACCCCCGTCTCTCGAATAAATCCAGCTCATCGCCCCTAAATTATCGACTTTCAATTACTCAAAAAGCGCCTGGTCAACGTACTATCCTCATCGAAATTCCACCACCTCAAATTCCATCATTATTAGCGGTACAATCACCTGACAACCCGCCTTTAAAATCCCATCCCCCCAGTTCCCAAATTAATTAACGCCCGGATCAATTAATCCCCAGGTATTTTCCCAAGTCGACATCCTCTTCAGTATCGGCGGTAAATACTACAACGGCGATCCAATAATCTACGCATACATGGAGGACCTAATATTCGAGACACCCCGCAACATTTCCGTGAAACTTCACCATCGTATCGGTAGATTCATCAAATTACGATTCACCTTTGCCTCCAAGTGGTTACTAATAAGTGAAATCACATTTGACTCGGACATTGCCCACGGTAATTTCACAGCTGAGAGTCCCCCAACCACAGAGACCCCGAGAATCAAGAATCAAAGTACTCTCTCAAAGGACATATTCCATCAGCCCGAGATACCAGTGTCCACAGCTAAGCAGGACGATCCAACTTACATGGCAGTGATAATTGGCGTCCTAACAGCGGTCATTCTGCTCCTCGCCGTTGCCATATTCTACATTGTCTCGAGACACCGAGCAAGGAAGAATAATTTTGCAACGGCCCTCGATCCCAAGGAAACAATACCCGCCAACCATCAGCATCTCTCACCCGAGTCAACATACGGTACGACAATGGAGAAAGATGGCACACTGATGACTTATCGGGTGGAGGAGTACGAAGATCGTTACACCGGGGCGAAATTTGCGACACTACCCCGAGATCTCAATGATCGTCTTCTGGGTGATGTCAGACTCGATGAGTACCAGGAGCCTTTTCACGAAAATAAATACCGGGAATCCTCACAAGCTGCTTACTACGGATACAGTACAGTTGTCATTGACAATAAGGATTTACATGATAATATTGAGTGTTCAGGTAATTATGGGGAAGGCTGACATGGTAATTCAACGTGTGGTATGAAAAATGTGAGCTCAGAAAAATAATCCGATTGGATTGATCTGTCGTTTGGGATCTTTTGGTTCAGTTGTTTGAATCATGATTTTGCTTTGGGGATTAATTTTTTCTTCTTCGGTCGCAAAGCGAGCCTTTGCGCCCGGAAGGCGTGCGTAAAATTTCACTTTATGTACAGTTTGTCCAAAAATATGGTACGCGGGATTAGATAACTCGCATTCGGCTCGTGCGATAAATCTCCTCGAGCTCAAAAGCGTATTCAGTGCAAACTAATCGTTTTTCTGGGTTGATGAAGATGGAAACTCATCAAGAGAATTCATTCGTTAATAATTTAACAATAATATAGTTACAAATTATTGACGGTTTCAATTGTATTCAGATTGTGCGCGTTATTGTTCGCGTCATATGACACGACCTCAAAAAATGAAGATAATTTTGCATCTCAAACGAAGGCCCATGAGCTCGCATTTCTAATATACCGAACCGCAAATATACCTCTCAAAAATAAAAACTACCAAGCCATTGTTAAATTACAAAAAAGGGCACTAGTAGACCTGCACGTGGAGTACTTGTTATTGTTTCCTCCAGGTAATTAAATAAGTTCCACGGTTGCGTGGTCATTCAACTCATTCAAAATTTCTCTCATTATCTCCATCCGTTGTTACCCCCTTCGTATGCCCGGTATATTTGTTTTTATTTACTCTTCTCCGGCAGATCCCACTTATGACTACGCTGTACCAATGCCAGTACCAAGCACAAGCAGTGAACACGAGAGTGTATTTTCAAAGTCTTCGTCGAGGGGCAGTGCCAAGGTAAGAAGAAGAATTTAACCATTCACAATTATTCAGTTATTTAAATTTTTAATTATCACATGAATAAGAAAATATGGTAGAATGAATGAATTTTCTAATTTCTTGCTCTGTATGTACAGGCGTGTTTGCAGAGTTTTTTTCCACCACCACCACCGCCAATGAGTATACCACCCACTCGTGGCCCAAACAATGCAACGTATTCAAGTCCTCCTAGTCCTCAGCTTATCACCGAGCGCGAGAGAAGAGGAAGTAAACGTCGGGAGCACACGCACACCAGATACGCATAATAAGGGCATTTTTTGTTTTGTTCTACACATGTTCCTGGATTCTTTGACGTTTATTTTTTTTTATACTCTTGGAGGGCGAAAGGTGAATGTCATTTGAATATCCTCGTTGATACCTCTATTCTGTGCTAGTATGCCCATGGGACGATCCTATTGTGTGGGGAAAAATGGGATAGGAAATGACAACGCTTTCTCTGGACAATTCTATTAGTTTTTGCTCTATTCATATCGAGAATTGAGTTGATTTTCCTAGTTGACTTCAAAGGTTTTTCAATGGACATTAATTTGTAAATAGGAGTTGATGTTTTTTTTTCTTCATTGTGGAGACACATTTTTTTTCTTTTGTTCTCGATTCAATGGTGTATTATTTTCGAATGAAAAATTTGTATTACGAATTCATTACTAATTTCTGGGGAATATTGAGAGGTTGTTTTGTGGGGTTGTGAGGTTGTTTTTCGAAGGTGAAGCGAAAGATCATATTTTGTAACTAGTTTTTTTTTACCTATGCATTTTATTTCAGTAAAAAATGCATGAAAAAGTATTTGCATCCTCACTGAAATTCTATCAACTTTTAATGGCTATTATTTTATCGATGAATAAATAATTTTGGTAAGTGTCTAGTATAGGTCCGCCTGACTAAATTCGATGAAACTTGGTAAAAATGCAGTTTTCGTGCCCAAACGTTGAATCGGAAAACCATTTTTAGGGACAATAATTTGTGTGGGTTTGTAGCAATCCCGCATATCAGAATTGTCTCCCTCTCACCGAGTTGACCACTTGGTCTCTTCGGCAGTCTGACCCACACGTAAAGATTTAATTCCTCAAAAAGAAGTTTTTCAAATTTTTTTGCCGACAGAAAAGTCGGCGGTGGTTGTGTGGATTGACTGTTCGAGGGACCATTGTTGGTCAATTTTGACATCATCTTTGTGTTGTCTGTTATCTGTATCTGTGCAACATGTGTTGTCTTTAGGACCAGACACCATCACGTCCACGCCGTTGGTCCCAGGTCTCGCGAAGAATGGTGGGGTATGTATTTTTTTAATTCGCGATAATCAACATGATTATTTTCAACTAATGGAGGTTTAGAATGAATATTTGAGCCACGGAGACTTGATATCTAACCAAGGTTCAATTTTATGGCCCAGGCGGACTCACTATTATACATTTACCATAATTTTTAATTTTTCTATATAATAGTGATGTTTTATAAAAATCTTATTCTACGATTTTATGTTTTTTTTTCATCCTGAAATATACAATTAACACGATTGTAGATGAAAAATATTGTATTAACAAGATGATTGAATAGAAAAACTAAAACCGACGACAATTTTTCCCTTGAAATGTCTGAATTTACCAGAAATTATTCTCCAGGAAGAGCCAATAGAAATCTTTAGAAAGCGTGAATTTTCTCACCATTTGTTCCTCCCAAAAATTGTGACATTTCTTTGTCCTTGTGATCCCCGAATGCATTCACAAAAATTATACCGTAGTTGTCAGTTTGAAAGCATAATGGAAATATTTCGTCGCACAACGAAAAATAAATTTTTATCGAAGATATGATTAATGGAACAAGAAAAAACGAATATAGAACGGCGCAGAATCTACTGCCACTGCTATAAGACTGAGAAAAAAATACTATTTGCAAGTGACCATTTGCGTTTTGGCTATATACATATATATTATATACCTTTTGTGCTCCCGGAACCAAATAAGCACGTACTGTATGATGTCTTTATCAATTTTTCTCCAATTAGAAATGAAAATTAAAAAAAGCATATTTATAAACAAAGTGGAAAAACGTTAAACTAGTTTAATGACCAATAGTAGAGAATATTAGTCGAGTGTGAATGATAATGATGAGAAAATATAGTGAAAATTTTTTTGTTATCTATTATTCTATTTCTAGACCGACATCGCCTTCAACGCAACGAGTAAAAAAAAGCAGAACGAATGGGATTTTAAAAAAACAAATGATGAAAAAGGGAAGAAAATATGAGGGAAACATAATTTTTATGAGACTTGACAATACAGGGATAAACCAACAATAAATATCATGTATTTAAACCCGATTACAAATGTGATATAGAAAAAAAAGGAAAAAAATGGATGAAACAAAAAAAGTAATAATACTAGTGTTAAAGTTGTCAAGAATAAATGATGAAAAATGAAACGGTGAGAATTCATAATTGATGGACAACATGACAGAACGAATTTTTTCTACATGCACATGGATCAATCATTGTACTCGATTTCATCGGAGGATTGTTGGCAGTTTTGCGAGTAACTCAAAGAGAAATAACTGCTGTGCAACGATTACTAAATTTAGATTTTCACTCTGTCGCAGAGAAAATATGATTTTCCAGTCGAGACATGAATATTTGAGAGTTTTACGAGAAATGCTTTTTAAGTTGCATTTGAGGGATTGTTGAGAGATTAAAATTTAGGATGATACGTGTAATTCCAATGACGATATTAACAATTGTTCACAAAATCATTTCGTATTTTCCTCAGTTATCAAGTTGAATATCGAGAATTGAGATAAAAATGGTCGGTATGTCTGTCAATTTTTATCTATTTGAAAGAAAATAAAGCGTATAGGACGATCATAGAGAATTTTCTACGTAAATTTTTTTAAACAATATTCTCGATATTGAATTCAAATGTGTTTCAAAAGTAGACTATTGAATTTGTGAAAACTCTGGTTAAGTGTAAAATTGTACCTGTTTCAGAATTCCTTTATCACGAATAATAGAACACTGCACAAGCGCCGAAGCAACAAATAAAACGTTTATTTGCAATTATATCTCAAGCGAAAGAGGCACAATATTTCTGTCATTCATCATCTCTAGTGACTGCTTTTTGACTGTAAAGAGATACTTTCGTTTTGATAGTTGGACATGTAAATTATGCAAAATTCAGTAATGTTGCTTTTAGTCGTCAGTTCGTAATCGCTTTTTGCTGAGATAGGAGGGGAAAATATGTTCGATGCGATCTTAATGTCGTTCTATGTAAATTTTACAAAATTAGAGCCTGCTTTTGCTTTCTCACGTTTAAGGGTAGATGAAAAAAAACCGTTGATAACGAATGTAAAACCAGAGAGAGAGAGAGAGAGAGAGTTGAGAATTTTCGACGATCCGCGTTAACCATAATATTCAATGATGAAACAACAATTACAATTGTTACAGTATCTTTTAATTTACCCCTAAAAGAAAAAAAAATCCTCAAACTATAAACGATAAGAAAACCCTAGCAATATTTAATCGACGAATGAATGCATTTATTTCCCATAAATAATAAATTCCCTTTTCTACACAATTTTCTTACCGCAGAATGATAAATATCATAAGTTTTAGTTTTATAACGAGAAAGAGAGACAAGTCAATGGCTCAGTACCCACTGTATTAATTTTCTATTATTTTTTATCGACGGGGCCGTCAATGTCAGATAATCGATTTTAAAGAAACCCTCGTTATTTATTTCATGTACATAAAAGCAACAAAAAAAGAGTAAGAAAACTACGAATGTAATTTATGTATACCCGAGCGACGAAAACTGAAAACCGCCTGTATATAAATGTACCATAAATTATATATTGACTATCAGAAAGAGTAATTTATTTATGGACACGTTAATTCAATTCCCTTCCTCGTACAAAGCCGCATAGAAATGGATTTCCGAAGGAAAAACAAAATTGAGAGGGCAAAAAAGTTCTAAATGAGACAGATAAAAGCAAGGAAAATAGCGATTAAGGTTTGCAATAGGGTGAAAATGTTTAAAATCCAATTTTCCGATTTCTATTAATATTCCTATCAATTTTTCCCCTATACATAAATTATCCACTGCTGATCACAAATAGTCATTTATTTATGGAAAATTTAATCCAATACCCCGTCACAAAGTCGTGCAGAAACGGATGTTATTAAAAAAAAATGGCACGACCACACAAGTCCAGATGAGACAGATGAAAACAAGGGGGAAAACCGATTTTTTATTGACGGTTTGTAAGTGTCATGGAAGATTGAAGTTTCATGAGCAATTGACGAGTGATTTTTACAGAAAAACCTAAAATTTCATCTGAAAAAAAAAAACGTACAAAATTTATATTTTCTCTAAAATTTACCTAAAAAACAAATTACAACTTAATGAAGCAAAACCAAAAAATTGGTCAGCAGTAGAAAAAGTCTCCAATTTTCTTGATATCTTCTAATTTCCTATCAATATTTCCTCTGTATATTATCCACTGCTCATCACAAATAGTAATTTATTTATGGGCAATTTAATTCAATACCCCGCGACAAAGCCATACAGAAATGGATGTCATGGAAAAAAAACGGGAGAAAAAACCGATGGGACAGATAAAGGCAAGGGGAATACCGATTAAAGGAGTAAAAGGCCTAAAAGGTAAACAATGAGCAGAAAAAAAAATCCTCCAGCCGCGGGTGGGAGATGACGGGGGTGGTTGGCGCGAGAGTACTTGGTGTCGCCACACAGGTCATGGTGGCGTCTGTGGAGTTTTCCCTCAAAGGATTATGTATGTACCCTCCTAGGGGTAATAGGTGAGCGAGGGAGG
This sequence comes from Psyttalia concolor, assembly GCA_030522845.1. Classification (NCBI taxonomy): domain Eukaryota; kingdom Metazoa; phylum Arthropoda; class Insecta; order Hymenoptera; family Braconidae; genus Psyttalia; species Psyttalia concolor. The sequence continues at coordinate 12,434 of JAPYZM010002392.1, forward strand.
AGAGAAAGGAAGACGGGGGTTGGTTGACGATGAAATGGCGCTACTGGATCCGATACCTCAGTTTGTCGCGGGGACGCGTGGGGCATGCACCTCCCACCAATTTCAATCGATTACATTAATTCTGTTACCATTATAATACAAACTCGCGATGATACTGCACGTTAGCTGTTGTACGTGAGATTTCACTGATAAAATTCACTCCCTGACCTGTCTCAATGGGGGAGGATGGACCAGTCATTTATTTTGAAGGGTGAGGGTGCATGGGAATTACCATTGAAATCATGATAAATAAGTGATAGGCTCGAAGGTTTGCGGGAAAAACTCACTATCGATTTTAAAAGAGGGACACTGTATTTTTAAAGGGCTGAGAAAGATACGGGAATTGTTTAATGGAGTTTATTGAATTTATCGAGGATACGATGACGCGATTGAGGATAATAATGGGGGATTTTTTTATAGATGTGTAGGGCTTTGACGGAGCAGTGGGTTCGGGCCCTTCTGCGGTGATACGATGAGGATAACCGGGGCTTTTTTATTTCTACTGGGAATTGCCTCGATTGCCGATGGTATTGATCTGTGTAAGTGATTATTTCTCTTAATTTATCGGTGGTCCTGGGGCTGAGGGTGATTCGGCGGTTTTTCTTTTTCATTGTGATTTATTCCAGCGCAATGTATCGCACCACTTGGCATGGAATCCGGAGCTATTCCCGACGAAGATATTACCGCAAGTTCGAGTTACGACAGTGGAAATGTCGGGCCGCGTCAGGCAAGGTAAATCTCTCGAGGGGGCGGGGGAGAATTGATGGGGAATCAAAGAGGGATCGAGAATTCCATCAGTTGGGGGCAACAGTGATTAATGGATTTTTAATTACTAGACTCAGGACGGAAAATAATGGCGGCGCATGGTGTCCAAAAGTCGAAATAACGAGTGAGCCACGCGAGTGGCTCGAAATCGATTTGCATTCGGTTCACATGATCACTGGTACAAATACTCAAGGACGTTTTGGTAATGGGGTGGGGGTTGAGTATGCAGAGGGCTACTTGCTGGAGTATTGGAGGCCACGACTCGGTAAATGGGTCCGTTATCGTGACATCAAAGGGAATGAGGTAAAATGCCTTATCAAATTTCACGAAAATCCCTTCAGCCACATCAATCACTCATACCGTTTACCCTCTCCTCTGTGCCCTCGTCATTTGACTTTCCATTTGGTTATTACTTTTAATTTATACCGTCGACCCTTTCATCAACCCTCACATCTGTCAGATTGATTTTGTCACCACTACTGATGGTGATCATTTTTTTAGCGGCTATCTAGAGGGAATAATGAATTGTTTGGGGTTTTTAGTTTATCGTGAGTCGAGTGTAATGGGAGTAGAAAAATGATAATTTGTTTGGAATTTTCACCGACTTTCGGGAAATGGGATATTAAATTAGAGTTTAGAGTTGAGTTG
>JAPYZM010002395.1:0-13970 GCA_030522845.1 Psyttalia concolor
TTTTTGGGACCCCCCTCCGGAACGTGCCCAAACCTGCATCAAAGGACGCCGCCGCCATTGTCCTGACACGTGCACTGACCGGAAATGGGGGGGAGGGAGGGGGAAAATTCTCGGAAAAAAATTCGCCAATACCGGCCACTTACTACTCTAAGAACCAATAAACACGAAGGTACACCAGATAGTTCTGGTATTTACACTTTCGTGTTTGCTGGTTCTTATTTAAAGGCCACTTTCTGCTTATCGTGTCTGAATTTTGAATATCATTGGCAAGTTCCATTTTCAGTATTTTTGAGCTCAGAAAGCATAAAAAACACATTATGTGTGACGTCATTGGATTTGTCTCATGGAGTACAACAACTTTTGTTACAAGAAAATTTTTGATCCCATATGAAAAAATTGACCTTATGCGTGTAGCATAAAAACGTGAAGACTCATGTTCAAAACATGCATCTCATTATTTTACCCCCTTGGAGCCCTACAACTACTAGTTGAAAGATTTTTCGATTCCTGCCCTCATCCGATAGTTATTTGGGTGTACAATTTTATCTCGGACATCCTGTATAAATATGTCAACAGTCGAATACCGGGACCGTCCAATGTTTCAGTGTATATTTCAAAAATGTGAAACATAACCTGAAACGCAAACAGCACTCAGCATGACCCGGGAGCACCACGAGGAAGTGGCTGTCAAGGCTCCCAAAAAGTTAAAAATTCGCGATGCTAATTCGCGAACCCAACTGGCGCAAACATGTTGTTATGCTGCCTGGTCGGGAAATGTGAGACGCATCGCAAGGTGTTAATGTCGACGGCCGTACCTCGATCGACCCCCAGTGCACTTAAAATCCGCCGCAATCCCTTCTGACTACAAAAAATTCTATAAAAATATAGAATTCCACTTTTTGGGAGTTTACGCTGGACGACGCGCATTTATGTTTTCGGCACTTTGGAAGCTGCACTAAGTATGTGTCAAACTTGCACTGAGCACTTCTAACCCCCGACTCACAGCACATGCTCCTGACTTCCAGGACCGGTCCTGGAACTCACCACACCGCCATTTACCGTGGCTTCAAAAATGGCCATTGTGTCCTGGAACTCGTCTCTTGACATAAATATCTAAAACTATCTTGTTCTACTTTAACGCATTGATCAATAACCGATTGTTGAAATAAACGTCAACCTTAAGGGATGACGTTAGTGCCTTCAATGTCTCGATCAGCCATGCGAAACTTTGTGTAAGCAGCTCTAGTTATTTTGGTTTTAGTATTAAGAGATCTTAGTTCTATATGCCATCCTTCTGTACCGTGGGGGTAAAATAGAGGATAAATCCACGGTTCGATAGTTCGTTCGGTAGAACTAATTTTTCTCAATTCTTTAGTAGTTCTCTCCCGTACAGTAAGATACGCTTCTGGTATTTCCCCGTCTGCTGTAGTAGAGAACACAGCTGCTACTTCATTAGACCGTTGTGGATTATAACGATTACGATCCAAGTCAGATCTGGACGGGAATGAAAGGAATAATTCTAACAGAGGTCCTTCATTATTTATTTCTTTTATTCGATTCTTCTCTGCTTGAACCTGCTCATGCATCATTTGATATGATTCAATGAACGGATTATAGTTCCGCATAGTCGAATCTATGATCCGTAATACTTCATTATCAAGTGAGGAATCAGCATTTTGTAAAACATTTATTGTTTCTGCAGAATCCAGAATGAAAAGCTGACCGTATCCCGGCAAATCACCATTAACAGGTGTAAGGAGTTTGGAGAGAACTCCTTAGAGCAACCGAGAACCGTGAGTACGTCAAACATAGACCCAGGGTTCCCCTTCCTTAGCTTTGATCTATTTGGGGTTTTTTTTTTTGTTACTTGCACTCGGAGTATGTCATTGTTGATAGCTAGGGTTAAGTATTAGTTTAGGGTTAGTGAGAAATTAAGTTTGAAATTTTAGAGTTAGGATTTTCCTGCAGGGACTCGTGGAAGAGTGAGTGAAAGCCCTACCACTCATGTAGAGGATTATTGGGGGAAACGCGTTATTTAGGTTTAGTAATCAGGGTTAGGGAATTTTTTGCGTTTCGGGTTTCGTTTGCCCCAAGACATCCCGAGGGACGGCCCTTAGGGACTATCGTTAGGTTAAGTTTAGGTTTAGATTAGTAAATTAATTAGTAGGGTGATTGACGGAAAGTCATGGGACCCTACGCATTCAAATTTGAATGCCCTCGCCGCCCTGATGGCCATAAACATTAATTGCCGAAAGTGACCGCACCGCGGGCCACTGATGGCTTTCCTATGCGTTATCGGCCATTAATTGCTGGCGTGCGACACGAGACAGTCGCAAAGTGCTTAGTGTTAAATACGGAGCAATTTGGGGGAAAGAGTTTTGGAGGAGTTCCTGTAACGAGGCATCACCAGGAGATTTTGGAGTCGGCCGAGACCAGCCACAGTTTTGAGGAATTTTGGAACTGCCTTGGTTGCGTCCTTTGATCGGTGAGTTTATTCACGTAATTTTGCTGACGGGATTATACTTTGATAGTGACGCGTATCTCATCTTGGCAGGGTAGGATAGTTTAGTGGCCCAGTGCGAGAGGGCAAAAATGTTCGCGAGTGATCGGAGTAATAATTTTGGGTTATGCATCCCGTCCAAAAGCTGCGAGTTAGTTAATTGATTGGATTAATTAATGTTGGATTATGCTTCCCGTCAAAAAGCTTCGAGTCAGTTACGTGAGGAAAGTTATTATGTGGGGCTAGGCTTCTCCGACAAGAAGCATAGGGTGATTAATCTAATTTTGCGTACATTTTTGGATTAAGCCTATCGGTTAGGGGCGAATAAATTCCAGCGTAGCGACGCATTGCCGGGTACACGTGTACCGGCTATGCCATGCGTTATCGGCCTCTCGTTGCTTTGGCGCGTCAGGGACGTACCGCTTAGCGTAGTTCGGGTTTATTGCCTATTTAGTTTCGTGCTGATTTAGTAATGATTTGTGGGGATTAGTTAGGCGAATGTTATACAATTAGTTTGTTATGGATTCCTTATAAAGTTTGGAGGATTATTAGTATTTTGCACTTGCCGTTGCGCCGACTGGTCGAAAAACGCGCGTTTAGATTCAATGCGAATCTTATGCAAATCATTGCGGGTTAATTTGTGCGAAAATTGCGCTTGCTGTTGCGCCGACGTGTCGAGAAACAGGCGATTGGGTTCCGTGAGGATCTTATGCGATTTATTGCGGGCTAATTAGAGGGTTTATTGCGCTTGCTGTTGCGCCGAGTTATTCGAAAAACATGCATATTTGGAGTTAAGAAACTCGATTGCCACCCGTGGCTATTGCCGTACCTTGAGTACAGGTATGTAGGTATTTAGGCGAGGTATTGCGAAGGAATAATTCGTTGATTATTTCTCGGATTATTGATTTCCTTCGCGTGGAATGTTATTCTGACTCTCGATTCGAATATCGGTCGTGAGCGTTAGGTGCCGAGAACGGCGATTATCTGTCTCCCTCTAATATGATTTCGAATTAGCTAATTTAGAAGTGGCTTTATAAAGTAGGAATTAGGGACTTTGGCCGTGAACGGGCTTTGCGTTAACGCGCCTAGGTTTAGATCAGGGGAAATTAGGGATTATCCCGTTTTGGGATATTAATTTAGTTAGGAATTTCAGATTATGGTTTAGTCATGGTTAGATTTCTCCCTCTCTATCCGCTGGGTCTATTTTGCGTACATCGCGGTTACTGCCCTATGGCCTATATATCTTATTGCGTATTAAGTATGATTATTGTCACTTTAGTATTTTCGATTCTGGTAGTGACATTTAGTCGCTACCATTTAAACTAACGTTTTTTGAGTTAAATACAAATAAGAATTTCAGCATAAACCTGGTGTTTGAGTGTAAGTTATTTTGAAAGTTTGTGGCCCAATAATTTTGTCCCCATCCGAAACCACCCCTCTCTCCACAATCAACCCCCTGAGCAGTGCGGGAATAACACCTTTCCTCTGGCCCTTAGGTTAAGTTTGTATATATAGCGAATTTTAAGATTTTAGGTTTAGTTACGTTTACGTTTTGCGGTATTCCGGTTTGTTGCTCCCGGAGAAACAAAGAGCAACTGGCGCCCTAAACATTTTTTTGTGGATTTAGTTGCCATCTTGGCGGAGACCGGAGGAAAAGGGCGTTAACGTCAGGTTTTCGCTCTCCAGCAAATCTGCCACGTTACACAGGATATAATGTGGTATTAAATTGATAATACATTTGTCCCTGAATTCGGAAACAGTAAGGCCCGGCCTACAATTCGAAAAATTCATCAAATAGGCATTGAATGAAGTGAATGATTTGGGATGAATTCCATTAAGAAGAAGATTCAACTCATGGGGCATCTCCGGTAATGGAAGGAGTTTAAATTTACTATGTGTGCAACATTGATTGAACGAATTTTCCTTCCCAACAATTGTTTCGCATTGAAAATCTTTGGCATTACAATTTTTACAAATTTTGGTCATTTTACCACCGTAGTGTTCTTCAATTTCATTCAGATTTGTTTCAAATGATTTGATAAAATTTCGCCGGGATCGAATACGACGACTTTTTTTTGTACGTTCTACAGGAAGTATAATGTTATTATTAGTCGTCATATTCAAAATACCATCATACTGTACAACTCGTAATTTTGGCTCTATCGCGATTGTTTCTGTAATATCTGTACAGCCTTTATGACTCACTGCTTGAATACACTCGTCATTGTTTATGTTTACCGTGGACTTCGGCTGTGAATTGAAAGTCATCTTGAAAATACCATGACTATTTTTTTCTAAAATGTAAGATTTTGAACCTTTTCATCTTGAGTTAGTAAGATCATAGGAATTATCTGATACATTGTTAAAACTATACGCGGAAGTAGATTCATGATGAGTGGTATATTCATTCAATTTTGGAGTGATAAGAGGCCCTTTATCTCTGTCATTCATAAATGTATTTGATTCCTTAAAATCCTGATTTGCAGAATTTTCCACATTATCTGGTGTATCTTCACAGTTTGTGTAATATTAAGTTTCGAGTTGTAACGTTCATAAGAGAGTGAGATTGTTCTGGAGAACATGTCAGTGATGAATTTTCACCGATATTCCTAGAACATTCCATTCGTGTCAACTTACCAGATTTTGAGTGAATTGCGTTGACAAAAAGGCTGGAGCAGAAACAACTTTCAAATATCCATCATATTGCAGTGTTAATTTATGCGATGATTTTTCCTAGAAGTTTTTTGTGATGTAATAAGTAGAGGAAAGTTACAAACTTCGAAACATTTTTCTTCTTCTAATTTACTAGAACGGGTTGAAATTTGTTGTAGTTGATCAACTGAAGATAGTGTTGGCATAAGAAAAGAATGAGATAGTTTTTTATTGATTTGAAACGGAGATGGCGTAATTGAATTAGATAATACGGGACAACAGTTCGGGATATAAGCCGGGGTTTCTTCAAGTTATTTCCTACATTTTCCTTCGATTGTGTATGATTGTAGCCTATATTATTCTCTTTGTCATGTGGATTCGGAGATGCTTCTTTGGGATCCATGATATATTTGTTCTGAAACTTTATAGGAATATAGGTCTAATGGAAGGATCAACGATTATCGAAAATAAATCATTTTTTCAACGTGTAATTTTTTTTCTAATGTAAATGATTGATTTTTCTTCACGTGGTCGTGTTGTGTTGTTTTCACACCTTTAATATCATTTTCTCGTCGGATCATTTGATATTTCTCATTAACACACTTGTTACAATAGTTTTCACACTTTTCATGATGAAATTCACATCACCATCCTAAAACCAAAAATGAATTGTTAAATTGAATGAAAATGAAGATAAGTAAGTTAAATCAAAAAATTATGCCCCGAGTCAAATACCAAAACATTTGATTTCTCAGACCATTTACCAGGAGGATATTCCATTATGGAATTTATTTAATTAGGCCATCTGCACTCGTCTTGAATTATTGAGACATTAACATAAAAATGGATATTAAAGTTAATGACCGGTTGCACGATCCTGCTAAACAGTCGGATTACTTCCCACTCAGAAAGAATCAATCGGAATTACTGGTGTTTATGTCATTTTCATTTAAATTCTGATTGTAGGGTGACGATTGGATTTGAAAAAATTATCGGAATTGGTGAGAACAAATAGGGAACACAGTGTGAAACCGATATCGCCCGATTACTCTTTGGCCACACGATGATTAATTCAAGATTTGTAATAATAATGAGATTCGATCGTGCTTAAAAAAGTTCCTCATTAGTTCCCATTAGTTCCTATGTTCTGAGCTTCTCTATACCCAATTCAGAATAACAGGTTCATTTCGGAATTTCCGCTGCAATCGTCCGAGGTTTTTCCATACACCAGAAGTTGTTATCTATCGGAAACAAATGGTAACTATTTTGGACCCGATCAGATGCTTTATTTCCATACCTTAATGACCCAACCGCTATTTTCTTAAAAATTACAATCGGACGATAACATTTCCATATTATACCCCCAATTTGTACCTTCTAATTCCAATAATTCTTCCAAGTTCAATCGCCACCCATCAATCGGAATTGAATTGTAAACGACAAAAACACCATTAATTCCGATTGATTCTTTCTAAGTGGGAACTTGGACTGTTTTACCAGGGGAACTTTTATTAACCTAAGAAACCAGTAAATTATTATTATGTCAAATCTCTAATAAATTTATTTAGATATTATCCCAGTTATTTATTAAGAATTAACATAGATTTATTCGTCCTGTTAGCTTGTTAATTGAAGAGTAATTTATTAACCAACTTAATTTTATTCGGTAGTTTACTTTCTATTAGTTAAAGGGGCTGTTAACATTTTGTGGGAGTTATTTAAAATTCGGAAATTATTTTGGGGGAGTCTTCCACATTCACCAAATTGTCTAATAGAGGGATAATAGTTTACTCTCTCGGATTGGTAGGTTATTTTATTTTACTCGCATTTAATTCGTTTGAAATTTGAAGAATTGGTTGCATAAATCCTCTGAATGAAACTCAAAATTTAATACTCTAGGTCGATATAAAGTTTTTTATGATTGATTTGTAGGTTGACTATGTTTCACTTACTGTCCTTCACGTCTTATTTTGGTCTTTCATCAGTCCCTTGACAGCTTCCTGTGATGTATATATCTATATAAGGATTTAGTCCAAATGACTCCCTGTTTTGTCGGCCTCAACGCCTTTGGCTGTACCTCGGATATGGAGATACACGTATCTCAGAATACACAAAGTTAATCCGATATTTATATTGCAATCTTCAAGTTAATCCGATATTTATATTGCAATCTTCATTTATGCAACCCATCTACTCGATCCCATTAATTCCATACATAACAATTGGCGACGAGGATAAAGTATTTTTGTGATTTGTTGTGAAAATTTTACGCAAAAGTGAAATTAAATAAGCACCGCGTGCACCGAGGTTAGAAACTGAATCTACCATGGAGTGGAAACAGAAATTCGATGAGTTGAATTCATTGTGCTGCACAAAAGAATCAGAATGGAATAATTTTCGACAACAGTCCTTGGCTTCGATAGAGGAAAACGATAATTATATAAAAGAGCTGGATGAAAGGATTCAGCAACAACATGCTAAAATCAGGGAGCTCCAAAAGATCATTGAGGAGAGACCTCTAGCTCATGGTTCAGTGACACAAGTAACAAATTCGACTAGTATTGGTACTATTGAGGGTTTTAATAAAAGAACCGATTGGAATCAGTGGTTGCAACGTTTTGAGCATTACATGAGTGGTAACGTTAACGCAGAGAGTAGACGCAAGGAATTATTTTTGAATCTACTTGGCGCAGAAGGCTATGGACTTCTGTGTAGTCTGTGTGCTCCTCAACTTCCTGGAAATCAGAATTACGAAGTGTTGGTTAAGCTGATGACGGATCATTTGAAACCGAAGCCGAGTATCATCACAGAGAGATATAAGTTCAACATGTGCGATCAAGTTGAAGGTCAGTCAGTGAGCGAGTATTTCGCCACTCTGAAACATCTCTCTATATACTGCGATTTTGGGAGCAACTTGAATGATGCCATACGTGATCGATTCGTATGCGGTTTGAGGAATAAGGCTACGAAAAAGAAGCTGCTGTCAGAGAAGAATCTTACTCACGAGCGGGCTTTCGAGGTGGCCATCAGCGACGAAGCAGCCATTCGGGATACAGGCGAGATCGACCAAAGGACAACGGGATCAATGAACTATGTACAACATCACAAGGACAGTAACAAAAAGAAAACAGTAGATTTTAAACCTTGTAATTGTTGTGGTAGGGTGGGTCACGCTAAGTTTAAATGCAAATATAGGAATCTTGATTGTAATTTATGTAAAAAAAAGGGTCATTTGAGTTCAGTTTGCAAATTGAGTGAAAAAAATGTAGGAATGGCAAAATCAAATGAAGTATTTTCTAAAAATTATCAAAGTAAAGGTACAGGAGTAAGTAAAAGTGAATCGAACGCCGAAGTTAAGGGTGTAAATTACAATTATTTAGATGACGTTATTGAATTAGAAAATTCTTTCGATAATTTATTTGTTATCAATGAAAATGTTAATAAGACTGAAACTGAGCAGAGTAAATTTATCTTAGATACTGGCCAATCAAAGTTAATTTAATTATTGAAAAGAATGAATTAACTATTGAACTCGACACTGGGTCACCCATCTCTGCAATTTCCACCAAAGAATATCAGAACAATCCTCTATTTTCTAAGTTACAATTATTTGAGAGTTCTAGAAAATTTAAGTCCTACACTGGTGCACCAATTGTACCTGTGGGAGTTCTCAAAGTCGACGTTGAGTACCAGAGAAAATGTATGAAGCTAGATCTTTTTATTATTCCGGGCTCCAGTGGACCAATTGTTGGAAGGGAATGGATTAGATCATTGGAAATACCGTTAATTGAGGGAAGTACTGATATTAAAAATGTGTCGAACGTGAGTAATCTTAATGTTGATAAATTAAAAAGTGAATTTCCAATTGTGTTGACGGACAAGTTAGGGTTGTACACTAAGGGAACTTTTAAACTTGAATTGAAGGAAAATTCGAAGCCCGTTTTTATCAAACCAAGAATTTTACCTTACGCTATGGTTAAAAAAGTGGAAAGTGAGTTATAGAGATTGGAAAAAGAAGGAATTTTGTATCCAGTTAAATTTAGTGAGTGGGCAACCCCAGTTGTCCCAATTATCAAGGCATCAAATGGTAAAATACGCTTATGTGGAGATTACAAAATAACTCTGAATAAGAATGTGAAAGTTGACAAATATCCAATTCCTCGCATATCAGATTCGTTAGTGAAAATTAATGAAGGAAAGATTGTCAGTAAAATCGACCTCAGTCATGCCTATCAGCAGGTAGAACTGGACAAAGATTCTCAACTTTTAACGACAATTTCAACCCACCAGGGTTTATACGCATACATGGCGTTTATGTTTTGGTGTTTCTTCAGCACCTGGTCTTTTTCAAAGATTAATGGAAAAGTTAATTACTGGAATTCCAGGAGTCATAGTTTTTTTTGATGACATTTTGGTTTTTGGTGCTAACATAAATGAACATAATGAAAATTTATTAACTGTTTTGAACCGGTTAAAAGAGGCTGGACTCACTGCAAAGTTGGAAAAATGTTTTTTTTTCGCAACTGAAGTTAAATTTTTGGCTTTTAAAATCGACCAGAATGGTATTCACCCATTGGAAGACAAAATCAAGGCGATTAATGAAATTCAGACTCCTCAAAATGTGACAGAGCTGAAAAGATTTTTGGGTATGGCAAATTATTATTCCAAATTCGTTAGGAATTATTCCCAAATTGTGGCACCTCTGTACGATCTTTTGAGAAAAGATGTTAAGTGGTTGTGGTCTGGTAAACATCAGCTAGCTTTTGACGAAATTAAACGAAAATTGAAGTCAAGTGAGGTTTTAATGCATTACGTTCCTAGTCTCCCAATTAAAATTACCTGTGACGCATCTCCTGTGGGAGTGGGTGCAGTACTGTCTCATATACTGCCTAACAAGGTGGTCAGACCCATTGCTTTCTTTTCTAGATCGTTGACTCAAGCTGAGAGAAATTATTCTCAGTTGGACCGAGAAGCATTAGCTTTAATTTTTGGTGTAAAACGCAGTCATCAATATGTCTGGGGTAGAGAATTTTTATTGGAAACCGACCACAAGCCGCTTAAGTATATTTTCGATCCGAACAAAAGTCTTCCTTCAAATGTTGCAGGAAGAGTGCAGAGGTGGGCCGTATTTTTATCAGCTTATACGTTTGTTTTACAACATATTAAGGGTAAAACTAATTGGAGTGCTGATTGCCTATCCAGACCTCCAGTTTTAAGTGAGGAGGAATGTGTTGAGAGTAATGATTCTACTTTTTTAAAATTTATCGAGTCTGAGGCACAAATGATTGATGTTGAGCTGATTAAATCTGAGACGGTTAAGGACGAAATCTTGTGTGAGGTAATTGGATATGTAAGTAATGGCTGGCCTAGCAAAGTCTCAGGTCAGATAGAATGTTTTAAACGAAGAGAGAGAGAGAATTATATCTTGAAGACGGTTGCTTGATGTTGGGAATTCGAGTTGTCATTCCAAAGTCTTTGAGGGCAATGATTCTTAAGGAACTCCATGCTACGCACATGGGTATTATTAGAATGAAATCTCTTGCTAGGTCTTTCGTATGGTGGCCTAGAATCGATGACGATATTGAAAAAGTAACGAAACAATGTAATTTATGTTTGGAAAATTCTGTTAATCCACCTAGGGCAGAATTAAATTCGTGGAAATGGCCAGAGGGACCTAACATTCGAATTCATATCGACTTCTTTCAAATTGATGATAAAATGTACCTGATTATTGTTGATGCGTTTTCTAAATGGTTAGAAGTCAAGTTCATGAGGGATATTACTAGTAAAAAAACAATTTTAGCGTTACAGGAGTATTTCGCCACGTGGGGATTTCCAGTTGTATTGGTCAGCGATAATGGCCCCAGTCTTGTGTCTGAGGAATTTGAACTATTCCTCAGAAATTGTGGTATTCTTCACGTGCGAACTGCTCCTTACCACCCAGCATCTAATGGTGCTGCGGAGAACATGGTAAAAACTTTTAAAAGACAGTTCAAATTACTTTTGAAAGAAGGTGTAAATGAAGATTTTGCATTATATAGAGTCTTATTATCCTATCGATCAACTCCACACTGCACCACAGGTTGTACTCCAGCGAAATTACAGATGGGTAGGCCTTTACGTACTCGTCTGGACTTGATACGACCTAATCTGAGAAATCATGTGATGCAACAACAAATGAGACAGCGACGGCATGCACCAGGTGTTAAATTGAGATCTTTTGAGTTAGGAGATACTGTAGTTGCCAAGGATGTCATGAGAAACAAGTGGGTGCAGGCTAAGGTTTGCGAGAAGTTATCTCCGGTTACGTATAATGTATCGACGCTTGATAGTCGAAAATGGAAGAGACATGTGAACCAGATGAAGACATGTTCACCGGAAAAGTTTGGACCACCTATAGTGGACAACATGGCAAAGAGGATTCTAGTTCCTTTTCCAGTGGAAGGTTCAACTGAGAGTTCGACTTTGCCACTGCAGTCACCTGTAATTGACCGGAACCAAGCGGATGGATTTCCCGACTCACACATGTGTGAACCCAGGGTTAATCAGGAAGATCCAGTACCTTCGTCGAACTCTTCGAAACAAGTAGCTCAATCATCTCCAGCTAAAGCCCTTGGAACTTCAGATCCCATTGTCATCAGTAAACCGGTGAGTGATGTTCCTGAAGTGCGTAGGTCTACCAGAGTACGAAAACCTGTGCAACGTCTGGATTTGTAGAGTTATGTTTTGATTTATATTTAGAGTCTAATTGGAATGTCTGACTTGAGCAGCGTCTCATCGATTAGTATTACTAGATGAAATTATTCTTGATATTATTGTGTGGTCTAACTTGGGAGGACTGTGATGTATATATATATAAGGATTTAGTCAAAATGACTCCCTGTTTTATCGGCCTCAACGCCTTTGGCTGTACCTCGGATATGGAGATACACGTATCTCAGAATACACAAAGTTAATCCGATATTTATATTGCAATCTTCATTTATTCAACCCATCTACTCGATCCCGTTAATTCCATACATAACACTTCCAATCAATTTTTTGATAAGTCCTGGGTTCACGATTCACTGTTCATATAATGTAATATAATCACTAGTTCCACAATAAATAATCACCATTCAAAATAATAAATATTTACAATAAATATAAATTGTCATTTTAGTTGTCGTGACAGAAATGCAAAACACATCTAATGTTTGTACTCCCTATATTAATCGGGTATGACGTTTCACCATTATCGATCCTCCCTATTAACTCGATATTAAACTCGATAAAAAAACAATCGATTCTCGCAAAAATTTCGATAGATCCGCATCACCTCCTTTAGTAAAATAGGATAACAAAATATGCAACCCTTGTCACTCAATCAGTGGGTGAATTCCAACATCGCACACGCCTCACCACTTCAAGTATCAAATTTATCTAATGGATTTATAATCCGCGAAATGAATATTATTTTCACTATATATATAGAGTTAATTAGTTATATTTCTTTTCAATTTTGAAAAAAGAAGATTGAGATTCCTGCCCGTTTCCTCCGAGTTCGACTTCCAGAGCCTTCGATTCGACTTTCATGAAATCGATTAGCCTTCGAGTTTTCATTCGAGTCCCATTCGAGTGCTCATTCGAGACTCCCGATGCCTCTCTCTTATTATATAGGATTTATCAAGAAAATAAGAAGTACAGGATGACTGTTACGGAATGGCAGGAACTAATCTTAGGGAGAAGGGGTAAGGCCAGGCAGCGAGCCGTACGCGAGACAGTTGTTTAAATAATACTAGTACGAGCAGGTTTGTGAACGATAGGGGTTGAATCTAACCAGAAATAATATGCCTAAAAAAGAAGCAAGGGGCCAAAAGACGTGCTCACGGTTGGGGGAAGGGCGATTAACGAATGCGAAGAAGGTTACGCGGGAGAGAAGAAAAAGAACAAGGAGCTCACTGTGAATAGTCGCGATGAAATTGCGTCGACTCGTAGACTGCGGAACTGGTATGGGCCTTCCTTCCTTCCTGGAACTTGACCGCAGTATCCCAGTACACGTCCAAATATCCAATATTGATAGTCGATAACTCTCAAACACTTAGTCCTCGCTCTACTGATCACTGGGCGCCTGCTTCCCGGAATAGTTACGTAGCAATCGATAATCGGCGGGTCCGTCTCCTGGTGACATGGCCTGGCCAATCAGGGCGGCCGTTATGTCGAATTTGTATAAGTCGGCCACTCTGATTTGCGGTGTTATATCGGTGTTCATCTACTGGTGAAACGTCACAGCGAGGAGGGGAGACGAAGGGGGAAGGCATTCTCACTGTAGTCATGGGTGAGCGGTGGGCCTCTGGAGGTGTCGTTATTTTTCCTGTCCAGTGTCGTAGGTCGGGTGAAGGTCATCGCACGTTGTGCTGCCGGTCGTCGTGTGATGAGCGGTGAGTCGCGAGGTTAGGAGAGGGGGTGAGTTTTACGTGGGAATGACCAACCGTGGCCGTTGTGGTTGTAATTCTTTAGAGCGCCTAACTAAGCTTTATAAGTGATAATATCAAGATATGCGATAGCGTATCGCCAAGTTGACGTTTCAGGCAGAGCTATCGCGTATGATATACAGCTCCCAACGCAGACATAACCCCTCCGAAAAACTTGAATTCATGTTTATCGTATTAACCACGATATAACACTCAAAACCATGGTTAGACACATCATATAAATATGGGCTGATCTTTCCGATGGCGTTCTCACTTTTGTCATTTACTAGTTAAATAAAAAGATCACTCCATAGCAACGGTGATAAATTAGCATTTTCATGAGTTTCATCTCATCATATTTTTCT
>JAPYZM010002396.1:0-14358 GCA_030522845.1 Psyttalia concolor
TTCGGTAAGTCGAGAACTGATCAACTGCTGCTCTAAGGTTATATCCCTCGACTAACCCTCGATTTTCTATCAAGTCGAGGGCTAGTCAGTTGCAGTGCTCTGTTTATATTCATCGACCAACACGCGAATTGTTTCCCAGTGGAAAGCTGGTCGGTTGCAGAATCCAGCCTATACCACTCGACTAGCCCGCAAGTTTCCTATCAGTCGAAAGCTGGTCGAGAGCAGACTGCAGCCTATACCAGTCGACTAGCCCTCAACTTTCCTGCTGTCGAGAGCTGGTCGGTAGCAGAGTCCAGCCCATACCCCTCGGTTAGCCGTATACTTTCTAGGAAATCGAGAGTTTATGGATAGCAGAGTCCAGGCTGTACGACTCGACTTAACCTTAAACTTGTAGAAAGTCGAAAGCTAGTCGATTGATAAAATTGGCATCCCCATTACCACCGAATCGCTCTCGAACATCTATCGGCTCAATTCAATTGTCTCCTATCGAGTGATCCGCCAGGGTTTCTACTTTCGTTTTTGGCCTCTTCTAGTGTCACTTCCAAGCAATTTCAAGCCGTTTAGCACATCTCCAAAACTGCCGATATCTTTGTGCCTTTCCTCTACTTCATGCCATATAGTATTATAAACTCTCTCAAGTGCGCTCTGCATTACTCACAACTACATACTCCGACGTGAGGCTGTGTCTTACCTTACTCACAGGTACGGGTTCCATTCGATGACTTACGCCACCGCTGCGAAATTTTGCCGTTGATGCCTCACTATGAATGCCACCAATTTGCCCTATAATCTCTGGCACGACTCGGACTTGAAATTGCATATTTCATGTTCTCAAGAAATTTTGCAAACTTAATGTTATGACCTCGAAATGGAGGAATTGATAATGTGAGTTTGAAGGGTAAAATAGATTTAAGAATACAAATGTATTGAAAGAGTCTAATGGGCTTGACAGATGCTTGCGGAAAGGCAATAGTTCGGTTTCGTTGCTCAGATAGGTTTGATCAGCCGGTACCTGACAAATCGTAAAATCTCATCGAGGTCGTACTGAACTTGCCTGCAGTGTCGTATATGAATTTAATAATGGATAAGATTACAATTCTGTAGGAGTAAACGAGGTCGACCAGATGGCTCAATTGGAAGACTCCCTCAGCGGTATTGATAGTTCTGAGAATGAGGACGAAGAAAATAAATTTTCCCAGTTCAAAATGGGGCCTATTCCTTCCGAAAGTTCAGGAGATGAATGCAACGGCGATACAGAAACGGATTCAGATGACAATGACGATTATCATGAGCCGAGTTCTTTCTTGGGAGGTGATGATGAGAGCAAAGATGCTCGTGAACCCCTTTATCCAGGCGCTCCTGTCACGGTTGCTGAAAGTATCATCATGAGTCTGCTATTCTCTCTGAGACATAACCTCTCCGATTCTGCTTTGACTGATTTGCTCCTCTTAATAGTTGCACTCTGCCCATCCGTGAATAAATGTGTCAAATCACTTCATTTGTTCAAGAAATGGTTAACGGATCCGAAGAAATTGCTCAAGAAGCACTACTACTGTAGTTCATGCCGGAACCCGCTACCAGATTCAGACACGAAATGCTCGAACCTTAAGTGTACTGAAGGAGAAATATCCTATTTCATAGAATTCCCCATCGAGTCTCAGCTGGAAGAATTGTACAAACGTCCTGGTTTTTATGAAAAATTGTCGTATCGGTTCAATCGAGTAAGGGAAAATGAAGGGTCTCTAAACGATATTTATGATGGGGCAGAGTATAAGAGTTACTGTGGAGATCCAGAAGGGTTTGATTTAAATTCGCAAGCGAATGTGTCATTCATGTGGAACTCAGATGGTGTCGACTTATTCAATTCATCCAAATTCAGTGTCTGGCCGTTTTTTTTGAAAATAAATGAGCTATCACCATCGGAACGCGACAAGCCTGAGAATATGATCATGGCAGGCCTCTGGTTCGGACCAGATAAACCTAACGGAAATACATTCATGGATCATTTGATGGCAGTAATGGTCAATATATTCCAAGGAATAACGGTTTATATCCACGATCTTGGCAAGAACCTGAAGATCAAAGGTTGCATAATTTGCGGTACATGCGATTTGCCTGCTAGTGCGATTATGTTGAATATGTCCTATTTCAACGCCAGATATGGATGCCATAAATGTCTGTCACGACTGGAGAGGATAGAGAATCATAATGTGTACAGGCAAGTAAACGATTTGCAGGAGAGAACTCTGGAGCAAACAAAGCGATACGCAAGAGAAGCAACTAATCGGGGCAAAACAATTTATGGTGTGGCCGGGCTATCGACTTTGGCGATTTTCACAAAAGACTACATCGAATCCACGGTCCTTGACTCGATGCATTTAGTTTCTGGCCTGGCGAAAATGCTCCTGACTGTGTGGTTTGATAAAGACTGTAAATATCATGCAGCATCTCTCCACCAACACTTAAAAACTGTCAACGATCGGCTCTGTTCCATCACACCACCTTCTTTTGTGAAGAGAATGCCCAGGACAATCAATGATCTCACCGACTGGAAAGCTTCAGAGCTCATCATGTGGCTGTTGATGTATTCTTTACCTGTGCTGCAAGGAATCATGTCTGATAAGTACTTCTTCCACCATCAAAATTTGGTTTTCGGATTGTATATGTATTATAAAAACGAAATCTCTTCTCTTGAGTTGCAACAAGGCAAAGAGTCGATTGACTATTATATGCATGATTTCGAGAAACTATACACATACAGATTCATGACACCTAATCTCCATGGTTTGCTACATCTCTGGCGCATTGTAAGTAATTTCGGTCCTCTAAGTATCACTTCATGTTTCCCGTTCGAAAACATGAATGGTGTCATAAAAAAGTATTTACACTCCACGAAAGATCCACAATTGCAAATATGCACGGCCTTCTCTTACTACATGCAACTGGCATTATTGAAGGCAACATATCTAAGACCTAACAGCAATGCCTCTCTGTTTTGTGATAAGATGGAAAAGAAGGGGACTCATCGGCACAAATTACAGCAAATTTCGCAAAGGACATTCATCATAGGTACAATCGAAAAAATACTAACTGCTCCGGGCTGGTTGCGTGAAACTCTGCAGCAGGCTAGGATTCATGGAACATCCATATACCAGTTTCATCGGCTTCTGCATGAGGGTATTGTTTACATATCACAGTCGTACACAAGATCCAAAAAAACTAACTCTACTTGTGTAGAATTCGTGGAGAACGACATCAGATGCCTTGGTTACATTAGATCCATCTTACGAGTTTCCAACTGTTCCTGCCATAAGAGTCTATGTGAAACGTGCATCAACTGTATTGAAACCTATGTCATTATTCAGAAATGTGAAACGTATAATCCAATGAAACTTCGAAGGTCAGGCATGGATAATGAAGTTCCCATAAGTTTCATTAATGGCTTACGATCAGATTCTCATAATGTGGCTTGTATTGTACCGGTATCCCAACTTAGAGGAGTATATTTCTTTATCCATTTTCCCGACACAGAATTGAGATACGCTATTAAACCTGTGAACTTGTAAATCGTTGAGGAGATGACTTGGCCTCTACACATTTTAGAGATGGAAAGATGCTTTTGAATAGTTGTAAGACTCAGACCATTGTAGTGGAGCATTCACCGAAGATCCCACTTAGACCAGTCACAGGCAAATCCAACGACACTATCGACTCAATCCACGATGAACTCATCAGCCCCTGACCAGTTTCCTGGACTCAATGATCTCCTCGAAGATTTTGCACCTGCTGAAAGTGCAGCGAATCCTAACCTCACCCTACCATTTGGAGTTAACCTCATTAAACAACGGACCATCAGTGACCTCCAATAATGGCTTTCTCCAACTTCAAAATTTCACTCTTTATCAGCGATGACCCCGTCACTTGATTCACTCAGATTAATGCTTAGATTAGGAACAGGCACATCACCAGTGACAACACCAAGTATGATGTGGTAGTTGAATCCCTCGACACTGCCGCCTGAAGTTCTCAACAAGATACTCAAGTCTGTGGAGACTAATGCCACATTCGACCAACTGGCAGAATTTGCTGATACGGGTATGGGAAACAGCGATGGCACTCACGCCACACACCAACAGCCTCCTATCTATAGCAAAGGCCTAGCAGCGCCTACAGACCACTTCAACAACAATAATAAGCCCAACAAACTTGTCGACCGGAGACTTGGTGCTTTAGAGCAGGCCGTCTAGACCCCGTGCCACGCTCTTCTGCAACTTTCATCCAACGTTGGACAGATTAATGCAATATCATGTCCTCGCTCTCGCTGTCGGTCACACACACCTGCACTTACTAATCAGAACGTTCTTTAGGTTTAGCCCGAGCGTTTCAGGGACAGCGCCCTTCAGTGCCAATTCCCATGCTCACGAAGTTATCACACTTCTCAACCCGTAGACCTCAAACTGTTTGTTGCCAACAACACAGTCACCAACACTTTCGGCTAACGGCTGCTCATCCTTCACATTGAACTTCCACGCAACTTTAAGTGAACTTTCACTGTCGCCGACGTCAAGACTCCAATCATCGGCAAAAATCTACTCGTACATTAAAGGTTTAAAAGGCTTATCGACCCGATAACTAGCCTTTCAGCACCTGGAGAGATACAAGAGACCCATATCTTCAGTGTCTCTATTGGCACCAATGACTTCTCAGCCCTCTCTCCAGAGATTCATCAGTTGCTCGTCCAATACGTGGAGATCACAAAACCACCTGCAACTCCGAGGACTCACCTAGGTAGTCAAGTCGTTCATTATATCGCCTCTGAGTGCTTCCGACGATTTGTTGCTGAGATATTACAAGCAACACGGAACGACATTCAGTTGCTCCTAAACTATGGGGTGATCAGATTATCCAATAGTCAATGAGGAAGCCCCATTCACATGGTAAGGAAGAAGCAGGGCGGCTGGCGAACAACACGAGACTATTATGTTCTCCAGCGTTGTTATAGCCGCGAGGTTCACATCCCTTGACCTTCTACGCGCATACCACCAGATTCCAATGCTCCAAGAAGACATAGCTAAGCCGACTATTACAACAGCTTTTGGCCTCTTCGAGTGCTTCGGCAAGTGTCCAAGATTACGCAACGCTGCGTAAACATTCCAGCGCCATGTGGACAACCTCCTGAGAGATATTAACTTCTTAGCATGCTACATAGATGAACTCATTGTGTTCTCCAAGACCCCTGAAAAGTACAAGCAACACCTCCAGATCATTTTCAAGATTCTCCAGGACAAGTACCTCAACAAAAAACCGCACAAGTACCAATTTGGAAAGGATGAAGTTATCTATTTGGGATAAAAAATAAACCGTCATGATTTTTGTTCATCTGAGACCAAAATTGAAGCCATCGTCAAGTTCCCGAAGTCTGCAATCATCGAGCTCCGCAGATTGTTTGGTACCCGCATTACTACCGCCGATGCATCCCACATGAAGCACGATCAAGCCCTTCTTAACGATTTTACCAAGGAATTAAAGAAGAATATCAAAAGAAAACTTATCTCGACTACAGATTCGGAGGATGCCTTCGACCAAAGCAAAGAGAAGATTGCTTCACTAGCTCAAGTTAGCTTTCTCTCTTCAACAGGACCTATAGCACTCTGCACTGATGCATCAAACAGCGTCATCGGTGCAGCCCTCGAACAGTGAGAGAACACTGAGTCTGGCAGAAGTACAATCGACTTGGCAACAACTTGAACCTACTTCGATTGAAAAGATTTTCTCACGGTCTATTTGTAATTGACTTTCCTATTAGTCGTTCAACACTCAATTGCAAAACATTTCCTACTTGAATCGACCGTTAATCGACTTCCAAACCACTCGATTCTAATTTGTTTACGCTACTCGCCTGACATGACAATCGACCATCGATCGAACGTCAATCGACTAACCGAATCACTCGATTCTCACAATCGACTGGTCCGCCAGGGTTACTAAAGATGCAAAATCCAGCGACCCAGCCGCATCGAGCCTGTACACATCAGTGTTCCTGACAATCGATGTGGGCATGTCCGCATAGATATTATTGCGCTTCCGACAGTGAAAGGCCTGCCTTTTTGCCAGATTCAGAGTTACTCGATGACCCGATGGCCCGTTGCTGTTCCTCTTGCCAATATCGAAGCCGAGACCATTGCCAATGCATTTTCCACATACTGGATCGCCTAGTTCGGTACACCACTGCATATCACAACCGATCAGGGCTCACAATTTGAATGCAACTTCTTCTCAGGACTTGTGAGGATGGTTGGAGCCAAGGAAATCTACACCGCGTACCACCCTCAAGCAAACGGAATGATCTAGCGTTGGTACCGCACTGTCAAAGCAACTCTTATGTGCAACGCTCCGATGCCATGGCCAGACCTTCTAGTTTTGGTCATGCTAGGATTTCATAATGCCTACGAGGAAGACCTGCCATCCTGTCCAGAGCAACTTGTATATAGGACAGAGGTACGCATCCCTGGTGAAAGCATCCCTTCGTTTCTGAAAGACTACCCGCCGGCCCGAATTTCTTCCTTGTTTAAAACGCAAAGAGATTTCACCTAAATCGACCTCTTGAAATCAAAACAGAGACATTCCTGAAAAATCGATGCAAGGCCAACCTTCGAGAAAATTCTCAAATTCGAGACGCTGGCAGAATAATTCGACACTGGGCTTTTGGGTATAACAGGAGGCTCTCAACCGTCTCAACAGTCTGAAACGATCAGTACGCTCTGAGACGCCTTAGCGATTAGATCGTCAGTGACTAAATCAAATATTCTCTAAAGTACATCCGCACCGATTCACTATCTCAATTTGTATTATTAACTCTCAAGTGTAGTGCCTTCTCCAGTGAATCAAAATTAAGTGCTAACAAGAGGTTCTTGAACTAAAGACAAGCAGCAATTAATACGCCTGTGATAAAAGAAAATCCGCAACCCTGTAAATTTTCATCCCGCGAGACGCGAGGCCAACGCCTCAATTTAATAACAGTACATCACCAATAGACTCTCGTCCCTCGTGTCTTAATTTTTAAACACGTTCCCGAGATCGGCATCGTAAATTAGCTTCCAACTCAAACACTTCCTAGAGAAATCTCGAAACGACATGAGACGAGTGAGGCCCACCATCATCCATCATCACACCAAAACAAGATTTTTCGTACTTAAAAATCTGTACGAGTACACTCATATCTTCATAAGAGGTGACACAGTTAAAAAACCTCTCAACCCACCTTATACCGGACCACATGAAGTCGTCAGAAGAGTCGACGACAGAGTTTTCGTTGTCAAAGTTAATGGATATGACAAAGCCATCTCTGTCAATAAATTAAACCCTGCATTCATAGCCAAGACATTTGCAGATCTACAGTTTGAGCAGCAACAGCAGCGGCAGCAGCAGTAGCAGCAGCTGCAGCAAACTGCTCAATCAACCGAATAAACACTCATTACCTGTGGAAGATCGTTTTTTAAACATACATCTTCCCCTAAGAACTTACGCCAGAGTAGTCAAAACGCCTAAGAAAGTTGCGTTTCCTTCTAACCCAGTCAGGTCACTGGAGGGAGTGGTTGTGGTGGTTAAGGCTCAACTAGAGTCCAGCATTACCGACGGCGCCCGCCCTCAGCGACAACCGAGAAAACAAGTACTCATTCTCCAAGCGGAATAATCGAGACTGACGGAAATGTCTGTACTGCCAATAGTCTTATTATTATTTCCATGCACTTCCTGTTGAACCCACCACAGCTGTGGCATATTATCTTGTGTACTAAATGAATTACTAATAGTGTTAGACGTAAATAAATACAAGTTGTTATTAAGAACAAGACTTTACTAGGTTTAATCACCGCAGACTACGGCGTTATTCAGTGCCAGTATCAAACAGCAGAATCATCAAGGGGGGCCAGCAGACTATTGGAAGCCTCTAATGGAAGGCTCTCCCTACCAACTCGACACAGTCTGTTAGTGCTTTCCGAAGATCGATAACTTATAACGGACCGAGCACACTAGAGCCAACAGCATCAGCGTCTCGGGTTCTTGAGAGGATTGAGTTGAGAACGAAACAACCAAGTCCAAAAATCCAGAGAATCCGGACAGAGTTACTAAGAACTGTAACAACCGGTGGGTCTGAAGTCAAATATAAAGTACGAACGTTCAGCCAACGAAAGGAGGACGAAAAGCCTGAAAATGGGTAGTAGTAGACTGCGAGGAAAAAGGTAACCATAATCCGGCTCTAAAGGAAGAGGAATTCGCTAATGATTCTTATGGCGTTGGATTCATTCATTGACTGATTGAAAATTTATTCATTATACATGAAGTTATAGAAAGAAATCTTGACAAAGTAAAAACACAAAATATAGAGAAGCATGATAATATAAGCCAGGCACAAGTGTGAGAGCACACTGAAAAAAAAATGATGTGCCAGAACAGAGCAGTTAGTGGTTGTGAAGATACGCATGCCGATCACCATCAGAATTTATGAACTAACCGAAACGACAAGAGGACACCTAATAAGAGAAGAGCGAAAGAAGAAAGTAAGAACTTGAGGGAAAGAGTAAATAAGGCAAAGAAGAGGAAGACGTACGATAGAGTGAAAGCAGCTGGTGCACATACAATACAACCGATTACCCAAAAATGAATGATTATCAGTATAGTGCGCATGCAGTACCAGCTTCAAAGAAGAAATAGATGGAGAATCTCTGACGATAGCTGGTTGAGCATTCCAGACGTAATGTTTCACTTCTAAAGGGATTGATAAGCAATCACCTCACCCCGCACCGGACGCGACGCGCGATTGGCCGCAAAAACACAGCTAGTTAACTTCGCTCCCCCAAAGCCCAGTATCTTACAACAGAGCTAACTCCCATATTAACGGGGTGACGAATTTTGGCAGAAAGCTCGTCAGAGAGACCGTCATACGCAAGGCACCAATAGCGTAGCATAGGAAACACCAACCTCTCAACCAGATGCTTACGCAATTCAAACCTGATACTAGTACAAAAAAGATGCAGTCAATTCATCACAGAGTAAACTCTCTGAGTAATGCTCGCCATATTTTTATGTTTTTTGAGCAAGAAGATGACATACTCTCACTCGGCCCCACCGTTATCTGCGAACGATCACTAAGGTAGAATGTCAGTCACCGGATGAGGCTCAGGGAGAAGGTATAAAAAGTGACTTTGAAGGAGCAGTACATTGACTTACAGAATCAACTGCTGTGCTGAAATCAAAGAGAAGTAGCATGATCATCTGTTACTTATAAATATCTATACGTATATCATCAGTTCGTTTCAGTAGAGCCGTCTGTATTCCATTGTGAGCACGGAAGACAGTGGAAAGAGGATCGAGTGTAAAGTACCCAGTAAGTAGTCGCGAATCTGCGGGGAGATAAGTCTCTCTAAAACCTTGACCAGGAACTATAGCAATGCAATGGGTTTGTAATCGTAGACCGATGCAGAATTCTTTACCTTACCAAACACAACTACAAGAGATTTTTTCCACCGGAAGAGGAAGGTAAAGTACGAGGGAGATGAACTGTAGAGTTTGAGGAGGAAAGCGGTTAAAATTAGTATTGCAGTCACTACAATACATCTAGGAATCTTCTCAGAGCCTATAACTTCAATAGAAAAATTTCAAATTGCTTTCTCGACCTCCTCCGCTATCACTGCCTTGAAAGTGAAACACAGTTCATCACGTGGAAGTACATTCCCCGGAGATTCAAGGAAGTCATCCAATGTGGGCTCATCCTCATCGGATGAGACACCAGCGAAATGAGCATTCGGAATGGCAGGATCAAGATCATCACTGGTATTGACTACCTGAACAACACCGAAACAACGCCTTTTCTTCCATAATAAAGCAGGATTCTGAATGGTCTCAAGCTTTTGCTGGACGAAAAGTTGTCGTGCATGCTCAACCCTGCGATGAATTACATCACGAGCAGCACTGTACTGCCTAAGAGCTCTTCCAGAGCGCACACACCTATAGAATTATCTCTACCAGTCTCTATTGGTGATGAGAGTGTCGATTCTATCCGTGAGCTTACATTCCGAGGACAGACAAAGTTGTTGCCGTCAGCAAAGAGCACTCGGTATAATCTGTACCACAACAAAGATGGAGAAAACTCCATGACAGGCATTCACACGAAAAATAAATTCTGGTAAGATAGGCCTGCCTACCCAGACATGCGGAGAATATGTAAGGACTTTAACCGAAAAGCAGTTGTTGATGAACAGCGCAATACCACCACCATTCATATTAGAACTCCAATGAAAGAGCTTATGGCCCTTCAGCAAAACTATATTGTCATCAATAAAGGAGCAAAGTTTAGTCTCGGTCAGAGCGATCATATGAAACAGGAAATGAGTATCAAAAAAGTGCTCACCCTTTCAGAGTTAGCCCACAGAGTTCACATTGAGGTGACACATCTGAAGGCCATCAAGCTCTAATGCCAATGCGACCATGCTGTTTTTTCGATAAAAGTGATTGATTGATTGATTGATTGAAGTAGTTTATTAACTGCATATTGTGTTGTACAATACATCTGACACAGTCAGAAGCAGAGCAGAAGAACAAAAAAAAGAAAAGTCCCTAAGGACAGTGCACTCAATCGTCTCAAAAAATAACAATAAAAGCAAGAGAATTTGCTAAGCAATAAAAAAAGCATGCTAACAGTAAATATACACTTGAGAATGAGATGAATAATGGCAGAGTGATAAGTACAGCGATAGATCATTGAATGAATATGAAGTTAATGAAAGCGAGGTCTCAACGGCATGGTTGCGGAGCGTAAATGATCTGGCAAAGTGGCCTTGAATAAGCCTATGTTTAGGAGATCACGAGTTTCCAAGGGGAGAGCGTTGCAAAAATAAGTCGCTGAGACGTGGAAGGAAGTTCTAAGAGATTCCGTCCCAAATCTAGGAGTATATAGTGGCACCACCTCACCGCTCAGGGGTCGACGTCTGGGCGGAGAGCAAAAACGTTCAGCCAAGTAACTAGGCTGACGGCTCGTCAAGATGTTGTAGATGAGGCAGCCAAGGAAATACTTCCTTCGCTCCTCACACTTAAGCCAGCCCAACCTCTCACGATGAGTGGTGATGTGCTCATCCACCCGTACAGCGGTGACGAACCTAACCCCCATGTTACAGAGACGCTGCAGTTGAAGATCTAGCTCACCAGACAGACCATCATATACTAATGAACAGTAGTCAATTATCGGCAATACCAAGGTCTCCACGAGATGTTTACGTAGATAGAAAGTAGTGCTTGTCCGGAAAAAAGACAATCTATACATCACAGAATGCACTCTTTACGAGACATTCAGCACATGATCCCTCTACGTCACTTTGCTGTCGAAGATCATTTCCAGATTCCGAACAGAGGGAACGAGAGAAATGAAGGAATCACCAATGTCAACGCCAACATCACCTCGCGCGTAAACCCTATTCACGAAAGCCTGAGAGCCAAGTACGACAGCTTTACTTGTAGCCTCAGTCAGGCACAGCCTATTTCTGGCTGCCCATCCAGCAACATGACTAGCAGCCGAGTTCATCATCTCCATAGCAGCCACCACCTGTTTGACCTCGAATTGATAATAGACCTGAAGGTCATCGGTATAAATTAGGTGACTTGCCCCAGTCGGAAGCCCCACAGCTACATCATTAATCATTATCAAGAACAGTAAAGGGCCCAGTACAGATCCCTGAGGGATACCCTTATTGAAGGGTCTAGAGGATGAAGAACCCCCATGACCATCAAGGACCAACTGGGATCTACCAGCCAGATAGGACGCATTCCACCTCAGGGCCGACCCAGCAAAGCCATGACCCCGGGGTCTGCGCAGAAGTGAGACATGACATACAGAGTAGAAGGCCTCGCTGAAATCGAACAATAAAAGAGAGGTCAACAGACCTTTATCGAGTCCAAGACGAATGTCATCGTTTAGTTGCAGCAAGGCAGTCTGCGTACTGCTGCCAGAACTGAACCCAGTCTGAAAGGGGTCAAGGATCAAACAACGACTAAGATGACGATGTATGCGCATAGAAGCTAACCTCTCCAGGACCTTAGAAAGAAAACACAGAAGTGCAATTGGCCGAAAATCATTGATGGAGGACGGGTTTTTCACCTTATCTAGAGGAAAAATCAGTGAATTCTTCCAAACCGAGGGGAAAGATGAGGTGGAAAAAAACTCAGTGAAGAGTTTAACAAGGGAAGGAGATATAAACGGCAGTGCGGCCTTAACTACGGAAGACCATCATTTGATGCAGTATTTAGGAGGTTTTTAGGCCTACCAAGGTTACCTAGCCACAATGGGCCATACACCGGGGAAGAGGGGATCTATTACGAAGCTCCACCACTGCCCGTAGGTGAACCGACTTGGAAAAATCCGTATCTGCTGGCAAGATCGATGTTTAGATGGGTACTTTGTTACCGTGGGGGTGTTACAGAAAAAAACACCCTCACGGCATCCACGGGGAACCTCGGAGCGGTGAACCATTGCGTCCGCTCGACGACATATATTCGTATATACCCGATAAATATAATCAATGGTCAATTGATACGTGTGAGTCAATGAACTTACTCACCCATATCTGACCTTCGGAAAATTTTACATTTTCTACCTTGTTGGCTAATTTAATTGCTTAGTACCATATATTTCACGTATGAGCCAATCATAATAATCCATCCGGCTAAGCCACAGGGCAAACGGGATACCATCAGCACCACGAGCGCCTGTAGAGAAATGGCCCATGGCAGACGCAACTTCCGAAGGAGTCACGGCGGCGAAAACGAACGAGCTCACCTCCGAAAGTCTCTCCTCCATAGTGAAGAGGAAGTCCTCGACACTTGGCTTAGACGGGTCATAGGACACTCCTGCAAAATTCTCGTTAGGTGCCTCAGGATCAAGGTTACACGTGCGCTTTTGCCGAGGAAGGACACCAAGATGACGAAGCTCCTTCCAAATATGCGCGGGATCTTTAAGCGGCGCAATTCTTGACTGATAATAGGCCAGCCGCGCGCCATCAATCTCTCTATGAGCACGATCACAGGCTTTGCAATATGCTAGAAAATCCTTATGTAAGCGAATACGCTTGAAGACTCGATATCGGTAGTCTCTATGCTGAATGAGCTAGTTCTGATGACGAGTGAACCAGGGTCGACGAGCCGATGACACCCCCACAGTCTTGACCGGAATAGATGCCCGAATGGCGGCATTTAAATTGGCGCTAAGGCACTGCACCATGTCAATCAGGGAAGAACTGTCACCAAATGCAGCCCAGCCACTGGCCGCCAGGAAGTCATTCAGGACATACGAATCGAGAGACTTGTAGTCGCGATACGTAATGTCCTCAGAAGGAGGCGCATGTGGAAAGATCACCTTATTCGTAGCCATGATCAAGTGATGTCCATCAACGTAGCAGCATGCGGGACTAGAAAGAGCGAGTTTTCTGCAATAAGGGATCTGATGAAAGAGGCATCGTAACTCAAGGACAATTGGTCTGCATTGAAATCACCAAGGATGATTTTAGTATTATATTCATGCAGATAATTCTCTAATAATGGAACTGCCGGCCACGAAGAGCGCCTGTGGAGGCCTGTAAACAGCCACCACGAAAACCGGAAGCCAGCCAGGAACAATAACCTCACAGAAGAGGAATTCAGGGAGCCCAAGCTTGGCTCTCCACTCTGCACGTAATGATACTAGCACCCTCACCCCGAGACTCGTTAATAAACAAGGCAACCCCACCCCCCGTGTATTCCTGCCACGCCTGAAGAGCCGATACCCTTCAAGACTTACAACGCAATCCTCAACTAGAGCGCAGAGCTTAGTCTCGGATAAAGCAAGCACATGGATCGGTGGATGAGAGGCCAAGAAGTGCCTGACACGCTTGATGTGAGCACGAAGAAAATTTACATTAATATGGCAAACACGTAAATAGTCCCCAGCAGAAGGCGAATCGGGGAAAACAGTACTGAAGGGGCTCCCCGGGGGAATCGCAGAAACCTGGTCATGCATGACATTGGATGTATGAGCAATGGAACTGATTGATGAGATAGATGAGTCATTCAAATCAATAGCATATGAGTCAAGTGTTCTCAATACAGGCGATTTTAATGTGGCGACTATAACGAAGCTACACAGTTTTTGAAATCCGAAACGGAGATCAGTGTCGGAGAATCCTCCTTCTTCCGCTTGACATAGTGTTGCGGACACCGCAGTTATCCAAGATTTCTATTAAAATGAAGCAGAAATAATTCCTGTTCAATTCCAACGAGTCCGCCAGATATTCGTATAGCGCGTAGGTGAGGGAGCAAAACCTCCACCGTAGATGG
>JAPYZM010002397.1:0-17109 GCA_030522845.1 Psyttalia concolor
CGAGGGCTGCCAATCACACGAGCTGAAAATTCCTGTCTCACACGTGACGAACAATGGTTTTTGTCAGTGATGTTACACTCAGCGAGTGGTGAACTGTGCGTCTTTTCAATCACAAGTGATTGAAAAGTTCATTTCCATCACAAGTGATCGAAAAGGCACTTTTCGGCACGAGCTGAATGCAGCAGCAGTGACAAAATAGTATATTTTGTAACAAGTGAAAAAAAATGGTTTTTGGCGAGCGGGAGGTTTATATCACGAGCCGAAGGCGAGTGATATAATCCCACGAGTCAAAAACCACTTATTTCACGTGTTACGAACAATATTTTTCTTCTCAGGGTGTCGAAAAACCACTCTTTAGTTGCTCACCGCTTCGCGTCGAGTGACTGAAATGTTACTTTTCCGACACAGCGTGATGAAAATACTATATAATGTCAATTCCAAAATTGCTCTATGATTTGCCTTTAATAATCCACAAATTCCCGCATTAAGTCATAATCATTCCTTCCCACAATTTTGATTTCCAATAGGGACATAATACCCCGCCGTTTAATTCTCCATTCCCAACATCGGGAATAAATACTTAATCCAAAGAGTTGAATGACGTGGTCGGTAAATGGCCAAGTAAATATTCACCATTGGATGTTATAGATTTCTCTTCAGCATTCAAAGAAATACGTTGCTCGTCAGACCTACTTACCAGAGGGATATTAAAAATCCTCTGTGAATTTTCCTCCATTCAACATCCGTAGGAGTGTAATAAAGGGAATAAAAGAATAATTATTAACCTGAAAGATGAGGGAGGTAGAAGAAATTAAAAATGGGCCACCAGAAGGGGAAAAAACATGATTACCGTCACCCAGACTCATTCACTTATTCCCTCAATTTTATTTCCTCAGTTTATCAATTCTCTTGTTTGGCTAGAGCACTCAGCCACGAGAGTCTGTTATCGAATACAGTCGCTGATCGTGTTTGTGCGCACGTGACTCCGAATCATTACGCAGAGCCCTCGGGCGAATGGGATTGGTCCAAATATAATATACAATCTTCTCAATAAATAGAAGGTGTTTTAGGCTCCATTAAACCAATTAGTCGAGTGTGATTTTATTGGGTTCATCTAGTGCCTGAAGCCATATTACAATTCCAACCAGATCTTACTAATTTATATCTCGGCTGGGGAGACAAAAAAGCATTATTAATTTCAAAGAAAATCAACATATTTTGCGCTATTTAATTTTCACGTTCGTTTGTACTGACGGTTTTATGTGAATTACTTGACCCGTCGTTTGAGTCTGAGTATTGACCCCCGATTTTTGTCTCCATGACATCAAATATACGATGACTCTCAGAAGATTCTGTAAATTGATTTCTTGTTGTGATCTCCAAATTGATTTTTTTTACTTTTCATTTCAAATAATACCTTTGGACTCGTACGATTTGAGCCACACGGCATCAAACGTGCCATTTATCCCACAATCAAAGCACTTAAAAACACGACATGTAATTCTGACGGTTAATTGAAGTTTTACTTTGCAATCAATTACTAATTAATTAATTAATTATTAATTTTGAAGTTTTACTTTGCAATTTTCGTCATTGAGTTGACCCTCATTTGTTACCCAAACAATGCGATTCCCAATAGTGAGGCCGCTTAAAATATCCAGGAGCTCTTCCGTATTCGTCTCATTGATTTTTTCAAAATTACCTCAACTATTTTATCTTATTAGTGACCCATCCAATTTGACCCCCACTATTTTAACGTCAATTGTGACGCGCAACATCAGTATCCAATTTCCCTTCCTGGGGTATATAGATATGACGAATGCATTGCATATGGCACTCATTTTGACCCAGATAATGTGGCTTTCGATGATGGTCCTGCTTAAATTATTCACCAGTTTTCCACTCCACTTTTCCAATTCTAACTACTTAACACCAGCAAATTCGATGAATCCCAAATATCGCAAACTAATGTCATCGCTTAGTACTATGAAATTAAGTATATCAATCGTTCTTCTCATCCCTTCTGATGTCCCAAAATTCGTGAAAGTTTCTTTTAGTAAGAAGACAAAATTCTCATTCCCCTTTAGATGGATGATGATTGAATGAAATTTACCAGCTCCCACGATAATTACAATCGAAAATGTTTTTTATTACTCAGCATGAGGAGAATAAATGAAACAATTCCGCCATTTGAAAAGCACTTTAAATGAATAAACAAAAGAAAATGAGATTCGGAAAATTTAGTTGTACCCCGGAGGAACTCGGTTATTACAGTCTCTGGTGGCAATTCTGAATGTACCAGCTCTCAACTGGACCACTGGGTCTGGCGGAGAGGGGATCGAGGGGCGAAAGAGAGAAATGGGGGACGCGGGAACAGAGCAAAACACTATTGTGCCACGGACAGATAAAAATTGCAACGCTCCGCGAAGCCGCCAGCCGTGAAACGCAGTAGTTGCAGAATTCCGTGCAGCAGCACCCGCCTGAGTCGTGCCCCTGTCTTGATGGAAGGGACTTCGTTCTTGCGAGAAATCTCATTTTCCCTCGATTTCCTCCACTCCTTCTCCCCGCTCTCTATCGCACTCTTACTTTTGCCGGGTGACTTTTCATCGCGATCTGCACGTACATTTCTGGTTTTTATTAGCTTTATTAGTTATTACAGACGGATTTTAAATGATGATGATTTGAGGATGTGTACTTTGTTTTTTAGCTTGCAAGAATGTATTAAGATCGTTCAAGCTCTACATTCTCTCATGTTCCTTGGATTTCACTTAATAAGTTCCGAACATTGTCCGATTTTCATACAATGTGGGAAAATTGAAACCTCATTATTAATTGTCAAGATTTCACTGAAAATATCGTTGGACGTGATGTTTAATCATGGAAATACTCTTGAAATTTGTCATTGCCGTGGAAATTTTAATAGTAACCACCGACGAAACATTCAGTTTCGTTGGTTAATTGTCAAGAAATTTGTTATAATGCTTTACTGTCTGGAAAATTGGTGTGTTTACCCTTGAAATTTAATTTCTTTTTCTACTAGGAAGAAAAAAAACCGTCAATACCATGGAGTTCTCGAGCGCCAACTGATTTCAAATTGCGTAAAATATCCAACTCCAGAAAAGCCCTCTCACCCACGAACTCGTTCGTAATGAATGGCCAAGGGTGTACCAGTGTTCCTACCGAAAGAATAATATTGATCCAGCGATACTGAAGAAATAACTCGAACAGTGACATAGGACAATATAGAGAGCATTCAGGGTGAGGTCCTGGGCTCCCAAGGCGTGGTTTATTCACCAGCAATTATAAACGTCCTAGACGTTTCACGTTGACTATCGTAACTCTCTCTCCCTCTGAGGAGTGGCTTTGGTCTCCCAGGCTTGCATTCACTTCAATACTTCCCTTTTCCGCTCAACTCCTTCGATCACCTTCTCTCCCCACAATTTTCTTCATTCCCTTCTTCGATTACTAAGGAAACATCGATCCCGCTTAATTGAACCGGCAGCCTGAAGGCTATCGATTTCAAACTCACTCTTGCGTGACCAGAGTAGCCACCTTCTGTCTCCCATCACGCTCCAGCTGCTTTATTTTTTTCCGTTTGATTTGTCATTTTTATCTTCCCCACCGCCTCTTTTTCACCCCTCTCTCTCTCTCTCTCTCTCTTTCTCTTTTTATTTTCAATGTTCCCAAAGCGAAGATGATTTTTATGCCTGTCCAGTCTACCCGTGACTGTAGAATTAGTGAAACGTGAAACGAACTGAACCCATTAAATGACCGGGGGGCTTCGCTCCATTCCGATGGACTATTGCTGCAACGATGCAAAAAGCTTAACTGTAGCGTTTCCATTGTGAGTGAATGGTTTAACATTTTTCGGTGGTTTTAAATTCACGGAGGATAAACAGGGGTGAGGGAATGTCCAGAGCGAAGAATCGCTGAGGTGTGATGTCAGGACGAAAGGAGAGAGAGAGTGTGGCAGCTGGAGAGATTTTTGATTTGGGGTAATCTTACATACACTGGGTTGCCTACTCGAGAGTTTTTAGTCTCAAACTAAAGACACTGAAAAAAAATGTACTTTTTGTCACTCAGTTCGTGAAGCAACGCTTTATGGCCACTGTGCGTGCTTTCTCTGTGCCTTCTATACGTACACAAATTCTCTACTGATATAATTGAAAAATTCAAATCATATAAACAAACAAAACTGTTCTTGGAAACTTTCTCCACTTGGGATCGACATCTCTCCCCCCCTTCCGTTGCTACTTTTTCCTCATCTCGAATCTGCAGAAGCTATCCTGTCACTCGAGGCGCTGATCACCCCCTTCCCACTCCCTCCACCCACTTCCCAATACCGGCGTATTCATCCGCCCCGTATTGCGACACGATCACAGGAAATTGCGTGAGTCCCTCTAATAAACGCGTGGCAGAAGTGGATGGAACCACGTCGCACGCCGCAGGCATAAATATTCCCTGGATAAACATGCGGCTTGACAGGCGGAAGGTTTAAGAAGTTGTGTGTTGCGTTCCTCCATCGAGCCTGTAGAGCCCGGTTTAAGGAGGAGAAGAGACGTGAGAGTGCCCCCAGGTGAGGTAGAGGATACCTACAGTGACGGTTGGGGCGCGGAGGGGAAGGGGGACCAAAGGGAAGGGGGGAGGGAAGAGGGAGGTGGGGTGGGCTTAAGACTTCGACAGGGAGTGCAGTCACGCGATTCACGTCACCGTACCGCTTTGAGCCACCCACCGTTGAGGCATTCCTACATTTGCATTCACTGACATACCTCCATTGTCCCACTCACCAACACTCTTACATTATCCATTTTAGGCATACGGGTGTTCACACTCTTCAAAGAGGCACTTCCGGTGGGCTCTTCAAAGGACCAGTGATTGCATACGATAAAATCTGTCTTACTGTTCTAATTTTGAGAGTACCGGTCGTTTCCAAACAATTTCTAACATGCATACGTGAATCAGAATGGCTTTTGCTGGTGATTTTTTAAAGGGTTTTAACAGAGTTAAGGAGTTCCTTCCGACATATTAGCGGGTAGAAGAAAATATACCAATTTAATGAACATTTTGTCAGGTACTTTCATGGCTTTGGAAATGATGTGCTGTTAATTAATAATGATTTTTTTAATAATCGATCTTTAATCCGTGGCCTTGTGGGAATCCACCAAAGCTTAGTCCAAAAACACAAAAATGGTCGCAGAGCAATGAAACCTCGTGTATTTATAAATAATACCCTTGCAGACAAACGATATATTTTTCCGGTCAATTAAATGAATAATTCACTTTAAATATTGAAAAAATTAGTACACACTTATAGTTAACCACAATTTCTGCGCGCGCAACTGAAAGCTACGAAAGCGTCTCATAAAACCTAGTGAAGGAGCATGAGAGCGCGTAGAATTCAAATGTGACTGAAACTTGAAGTCACATAAATTCTTTCGAGTTTTCGAGATTTTCCATCGAATAAATAATAAATACAATGGTCAGTAAATAAAAGATTATCATATCTGTAATATTATTGATGGTAACCCTCTGTTGCTTCAGTCTTTTCTCATCCACTTTTCATGTGACGCGTTTCCCTCTCCACCAAGGCATGATTTTGGAGCTCGTGCAAGTGAGGTTAAGTAATGAATGGTGTTTAAAAAATAATTTTTGGTGTCTATCCCGGAAGAATAGTTATTTTTATCATACACTAATCATCAACAATTCACTCTTAATCACTAGTTTTGTACTATTAATTTTTCATATTGATGTTACCATATGAGCAAAGCGAAAGCAAACAATATCTAACGAATAGCCTAGTGTGCCTTAGTGAGTCAATACTACCACCTTGTGCTCCTGAGACTTTCTATGGGCCCACGTTGCCACGGTTATCCAGCCCATATTAATTTCAAAATGAATATTATCGACTTTTTCAAGCAAAATCATTTATCATTA
The DNA here is from genome assembly GCA_030522845.1 of Psyttalia concolor. Classification (NCBI taxonomy): domain Eukaryota; kingdom Metazoa; phylum Arthropoda; class Insecta; order Hymenoptera; family Braconidae; genus Psyttalia; species Psyttalia concolor. The sequence continues at coordinate 5,935 of JAPYZM010002397.1, forward strand.
TCATAAAATTGAACCATAAGAACAATAATGAGCATGAAAAGTTGACTGCTTATAGTATTTAAGAATTTCATTCATTTGTCTTCAGGGATTGGAACACTTACGAAAATCCTACCTTCCCCCGTCCGCGCACCCGCCCGCTTCGGTATCAGAGGAAACTCCTTAAAAAGCTTCAAAGCTTTTAGAGGCAAGTAAAATTGAAGGTAAAATCGAGTGGGTCAATTGATTAAAAAAAACAAGGGGTTAGCGTGAGAGTCAAATTATTTGAGTCAAAGGTTATGGGTTAATACTGAGTCAAATTATGAGAGTAAATTTAAAAGTATCATTGAATTTATAGAAATGCTTGGATCAATAGTGAGGATCAAATTGCATCAATACTCTTGATTGTAATAGTCATCTTGAGGATCAAGACTGTAGGTCAAATAGACATTTTTTAGAATTTTCTATGATTATTATCGACAGGATCTATTTTTTTAATTATGATTGAAATTTTATGGGTTCACACGAGAGAAATTAACGGCTGCCTCCCATGGGTCAATTAATTAAAAAAAGAATGCATCAAGATTGAATAATATAGCTTGAGTTGAGAATTCAGAGTTAAAGTCAAATGATTGAACAAGATATGGGTTAAAACTGGGAGTGAAATTGTGTGGGTGTACAATGCAGGTCACACTAAGTTTCTGGTATAACATTGGTCAGTGGGTCAAAGTTGAAGGTCAAATCGAACGAGATTAATGGTGTGCTTTTCAAAACGAGGGTCAAACGTTGTCAGAAAAACTGTGTAAATGAACAATGAAGGGTGAATAGAAAGTCGAATGGAATTGGCAATATGGCAATATGGCAGGTTATGGAAAAGAAAATGTCGCGGGTCAACAGGTTCGCTAACAGAAACACAGTAATTTCTTCAAAATTGAACCTTACTTACGAAAGTCAAATCACACGGATGTAAATTGGGTTATCAACACAATAGATATTTCAGCAAAATAATCCGACGAGCAATGATTTTCCTACTGTTCTCCAATACCATAATTTCCTCACAGATGTAAATCTATTCCTCTACTTAACCTTTTTTCAATTCCGGCCATCTCCGTAAAATTATAGTAACTTGTCAAGTATGAAATTGATCCCGCTCAACGACGGAAAATCGTAATACCCGGGAATTTTCGAATGAAAATGAGGAAGTTGGCGTGTCCCTTCGAATGCAAACGACAATGGCAGTCACGTTCCTATCTAACGAAGGATATAGAGTGGTAGGTGAGATTGAGAGGAACGAGAATGAGAGCGAAATAGTGAGTGCAAAAAGGAGAGAGGGAGAGAAACTACTTCTCGAATCGCCTGTTATAACTCCGTCTACGTATAATCCACGTATTAATGCGATATATGAAATTCCAGACGACGTGAAAAGCCTGGAAATGGGTGAGCGCTGACTCGGCTAGCTGCTTAAGCCAATTCACATTTCGAGCACATCCAACGGTTTCTAACCCAACCTTCCCCTCCCCATGTATTCCCGTCCATCGGTACACCCCTCTTCACTCTATCCCTCTCTTTCCCTTTCTCGTCTCATCCCGTATAGTACCGATTATTATCGATCGTCGTTATCCGTATATAAAGAGAGATTACTTTCTGAAACCGAGGAGGGCTACGGCCCCTTCCTCGCATACCCTAAGTTTTCAAACGCACACCCGCCAGAATACTTTACTTCAGAAAACTATTCGCTGGGACAAGGAGAGAATTTCAAAGTACCAATTGAGTGAAAATGTTGCGGCAATTCACACGAAAATCATTCAGTTTTCAAACTCCCTTGGGTGTCATATTCAATATTCAATGGTTTTAACAATGTGGGAATAGTGAACAATTTATTGACATATAGAAATGTGGGATTTTTTCGCTGAAAGTGCTGCGAAATTTCGCATCAAAAGTATTAAAATTTTTTTTTTATACAGATTTTCAGTAAGGCTAAAATTGTATGAAAATGTTTTGTGTAAACTTGAAGTTTTCCTGTTCAAGTTTGATCTCATTTGTTGTTCTTTTTGAATGCAATTTTTTGTGACCACGGAGGCGGAGAAGTGACATTGCATTTTACCTCGAATCTATTTTACGTAATTTATTTTCAATCTTAAACTTTGTCTACAAATATTTTACCCGAAAATTCGACCGAAATTTATACTCAAAGTCGTTTTTCCCTCTCCGTCGCAATAAATTCCCCCCTTAACCCCGTAAAAAAAAGGTGGCACAGAATCTCGTTAAGGATGCGGGTTCCTAACCGAGTACTGGGTTTGTCTAGGGTTAGGGTATATAGACGTAAGAGTTTTCCACATGCCGTGACGAACCCCTTATATACGATATCGTTACGGTTATAATGACCAGGAAAGCGCTGAAGAAGTGTTTGGCCCATCGGTCCCTTGTTATCTCGGTCTCTCGTATGTGGTTGAGTGGACTTGTGCGGTGGCCTCCGTACCCCGTAGCAAATGTAACGTGTGGGATTGGCCGGCGAAGGGGAATCAGACGTAGCAGGAGGCGGGGAGGAGGGGGGTGTCGAGAGTAAGAGAAAGAAAAAAATTGCGGAGAAAGGAGTTGAGCGAGAAAGGGAGAGAGAGACGGAGTGAAAAGTATACAGTGATGAAGTGGAATGAACGCGGTGATGGCAAGAAGGGTCAGCTCGTTGACTCGATAGGTCGAAGAGTTCCTGGGGACTTGGCCCTCCGCTCCGTCCGATAAGATACATCTGAAGTCGGGTTTTAATGAAGGTCAGCGCCCCTTCAAATCGCGTCTTCATTTTTCCTCAGATTTTTCTTGTGAATTGACCGAAAAAGGAAAGCCTCATCACTGGAGCTTGTCCGTCCTTGAGGAGCTTTCAGTAATACTAAGATGAGGATATTTGACACCCATTGTAGGAATTCTTTTCTCCGTAAGATGCCATCAACAATGGCTTCGAAGTTATTCCCACAACAATAACTGGCGATGATAAGAGAAGTGAAATACCTCCTCCAGTTTCTGTCTAACCTACGCTACCCAAGTAGGGTTTGCCAATCGTCAATCATTGGGCCACTGCTTGGTTGCGATCTGGCGCACATACTATTGTGCCCCAAAAATGGCCAAAGATGGGTCCAATTATGGAATTGCATACATTGAACGCCAATCTCTAATCAAAGTATGGACCGATATAGACAGGTCAATCGTTGGCACACTATCTCTAGCCCAATATTTGACGAAGAGTAAGAGTGCCAAAGATTGGCGCTTTAATGTTCGGCCAATAACTGGGCAATCGTATATATACCAAGTATTGGCACATCATTGCTAGGCCAACACTTAGTCAAGGTTAGATGTGCCAAGTATTGGTGCTGCAATATTGGCCCAATACGTAGCCAATGATGAACACACCAACCATTGGCGATTTAATGGCACGGCAAGAATTGACCAAGGGCTTACAAATTATTCCAACAACAATACTCAATAATAAGAGGGATTATTCCTCAATAATATCGATGATATGTGTCTGCAGTCCAAGATAGATAACGAGGTGATGGTTGATGTCTAAGTACAGGGTAATAGGGAGAATGCCTCAATGCGTCTTAATAACAAACCCCCACGAACAACGATGGTGGGATGGATACACCGATAACGACCCAGCGACGACTATCGTTAGTCCATAAACATCGTAATCTGGATTATAGGGAAAGCTGTTTGTGTCAATGAAGATATATTGGAAGAGCGGTTTTTCCAATCCATATTACAATATGGTATCAAGTGGCATCATGCGAAGGGTGAAAATCCATGAACACACTTTATATGACACTTCATTACATATTTTACGCAGATGGCAATAAAGTTCCTTCATCTACGGAACATATTCTTCATTTCAAACAATTTTTCTCGATTAAGAGGCCGATATATTTTCTAAGCGAAAGTTGCTATGTTGTTTTTCTCTGAAATCTTTTCCTGCATTTGAAGTAAAAAATTGGACTTTGCAAAAGTCAATTCAATATTTTCAAGGGTCTCAAGGTAAGCGCGAGATGTCTAAATTGAAAAAAAAATATGTATTTTAAATACAACAATTATTCACAGTCAGAAAAAAAGACATTTTCTCAAGTGGTTTCATTTTACATATTTTTCCCCCTCATTTTTTAATGAACATCGTCTTTTATTTCAGTGTCCCACAGCTATAAATCATGAAAATGAAGCGCTTTGACATGATAAATATAACGGCGCTTGGATTTAGCCCAAGCGAAATACCTAAAGTACGATTGATTACCACCGAGATAAATTCAGCCGTAGATGAGGGGGCACATTAAACAGTCGGTGGGCTCTGCTGTGGGTATCGCTGGAAGAAAGGATAGGATTGTGAAGGAAGTGGTTGATGCAGACTTTATCCCAAGTAATAAAACTACATTCTGGAGGTAGACAGACGATGGGGTGTTTTTCAAACCCCATTCTATCTACCCCCAAGACACCTATACACAAGCCTCAGCATCACCATTTCACCGCACTTCCAACTTCACTTTATTCATTCCACTGGTGAGACTAGAAATGAGAGGAAATGGGACAGAGACTGAGGCGGACAGTGGAGGGAAAAGTTGGGTCCACGTACAATGACGAAAGCCAAGCCAATCCGCCTTTTCCAGCTCAATCCAGACTCTTTCTTCCAACTAGCAGTAAATTCATTGCCGCTTGGCTTGCCATTGATTTATATTGGCCCCTTGGAATCGCGGCTATCAGGAAGGGGTTGAGGGGGGGGGGGGGGTTAATGAAGTTTCGGGAAATCTGATGTGAGGCGGTCAACCCAACATGTAACAATATATGACCCTGAAGGAAATAAGACGAAGATTCAAATTGAATGAGCCAATGAAGATGCTCTGGAGAAAGACAAGATACCGAATAAAACAACATTCAATTTGCGACAGACTATTCAATGACATAGCAGAGTATTATCATTAATTCTCCCACTTCACCGTATACCGTCTTCAGTTTTTGCGGTTTGGTAAATGTTACCAATATTGACCCCGCCAAAGTAAATTCACTTTATTCGCCGCGAATATTGTGATTTTGTCTCCGAATTCGATGTCTCCTGTTTATTTACACTCGAGATAGTCGGATTATATATAACCATTGATGTGTTGTTTTGAAGGGAAGTGTACTTCGGGTGTAGAGTAAGATTATTAACTGACACACACCCAAATAGTGCGCAACCTTGATCACAGAAACACTTCATATTCCACAGTGAATGCCATCTCAGTGTTTAATAAGCAGCGCTACGGTGAACAATGAATATCAAGGATATTTTCGTGATGTGCAGGGGCTTATCGAACGTTCTTCAGTTCTTCAGTTCGATTAAAAAATCGGTGAGGGCCTGGAAGGACGCTCTACCAGAATATGGGGTAATTCACGAACATTATCACGGTTATTTTGCTGAATTTTGTTCAGACGTAACGTCTGCATAAGTAACAGGTTCGAAACATTTTTCGAAAGCTGTTGCTAAATATCTTCCCCCGTTATCCAGTTCACCACAACAATCATGAGTGTGACGTGGGTAGTGGCCCGTCCGACTCCGGTGACAATATTATTTATCAAAATTTTATTTGCTATTAGAAGGTATAGCGACGGATGAAGAGTTGATATCAGAGAAGGTTGGACGATTGTCAGCATCGCATTCATGATCGTTCATCACCTTTGTATTGTCCTTTGTCTAAATATATGTTAAAATGTGTCGTTTTGGGACCAGAGCACCCCCACCTCCACGTGGTTGGTCCCGGCTGACGCAAAGAGCGGTGATACGCGAGTGATTTTCGGGATCTTTAGATGCGCATAACTTTTGAACAAATGATTTCCGACAGCTAGGGTTTTTCGGTGAGTGCTTAGGACCACCTAACAGAGACCTCCACGAAATTTCAGGAAAATCGAAGTTGGGGGGGGCTTTCTTAACATTTACCATAACGTAAAATTTTAAAATTAAATTTAAATTACCGCCTGAGAATCCGATCCAAAAATCGGAGTCGTCTGAGAAATCCGGAGATTTTCTTCTGGGCATTTTTTTTCCGGGGATTTTTTTTCTGGGATTTTTTTTCCGCCACTCACATGGAAGAGTTCATAGTCTCGAATATCCACTTGGAACGGTGTTGATTCTCTTCAGTTTTTCTTAATGTCAAATTATTAAACGGAGAACCATTGGCTGAGGGGGCGGAGCCACGCTCTGATTAGTCAATTTTAAAATTCAATAACTCCGCGGGGGGGGGGGGGGGGGGGCGTGCGCGGCTCAAAGGGAAAAGTGGAGGGGAAACTTGCGACGCCAAATTTCACCCTCTTTCTACCGCCGAGAGGAAAGTGCGCCTTTTCGGGACACCGTGTATTGTGTCTCTAGCGAGTAAAGTCTTTTTTGACAAAATGTGAGCTTATAGCCCGAGCGAAGGCCAATCGAAGGCGATAATCACATGTGTCAGAAAATACTGTACTTCCACGTAGCATACGATATTTTATTCCCGTAGGGATTCTAAAGTGCGACCTAACCAAGCGAGGCGAGGTTTGAATCGCCCTTTTCACTCCCTAGGGGAATAAAATCTATTTTCTGTGGGTTCGAAATGCCCAAATGGAAAGGAAATGCCCACAGAAATCTACGGCCGTGGAATTTACAACGTGAGACCCTTTAATTTTTGAGAAATCTCAAAATACAAGTCTTCTTGAATGAACTAATTGAACTTCCTTTCGTAAAGGCGGCAGTTTTCTTAAAAACCCGAGTTTTCCGAAGATTGGGAAAAGAAGTTTTTTGAGGGTGATAAGTCTACACCAAATCCTCAAATCCGCCAAATATTTTCTCCAAAAACGTTTTGTTCAAATACAACAATACTCAATACTCCTCATGTCATATTTCCAAATCCTGCTTAATAAAAAAATGGCAATCATTGCGAACCCATAAACCTAGAGATAACACTAAAATATCCCAAACAAAACATCATGAATAAATTGAAACAATCCGCCAACAATCACCCCATAAATTTTCTGAAACAATACACCATCGAGTTCAGTGATATTAATTCAATTGGTTACGCACGTGACTCGGCCGGCAATATCAATAAATGGGTCTCTCTTCGAACAGTTTGCACGGTGACTTCTTATAATTTTCCCATTTCCATTTTGCCGCAGGTACGATCGTATCGTTAAGAAGCCCCGGAGTCCGTGCAAAAAAGTAAAATCGCTGAAGTGAGAGGCAGGAACGAAGTCCCTGTTGCCGGACAAGGAGGGAAAGTAAAGAGGTACGAGGAGTTGGCAGTAGGAGCGAGGGGAAAGATGAGGAGGGCAAGGAAAGGCCGCAGTGACGCTAGGAAAAAGGGACACAACTCGACTGTTAGAATGTCATTAATATTCAACAGTTCAGTTATGAAAGCAAAGTGAAAAAGTAATACTCTTGGTCTAAGAAACCGCATAACTATACAATCCCATCCAGATGGCATATTCAAGTCAATTATACTATTTAGCATTGTTCCTGGGATAATAGCGTAAGTAACTCAATTATTTTTTATTATTAGATTTATATTTCTCGGGAGAATACGCTGGCGAGATTTTTTCCCCGAGATGGGAAAAATATATACTCCCATGAATGAATCATCCTCGGGGTAGTGAATACTTTAGTAAAGAAAGATTTCAACACCTCAAGTAGTTTTTTAAATAATAAAATCTCATAAATAAATTATGCTGAACCATTCAGCATTCGCGGAGGCAATCAAAGTTTCATGGATTTTCACTTTTTGCCGAGAGATATTTTATCGTCAAGAATATTCGAGATCTCTAATGGGAAGGCTGGAAAATGTAATTCTCGGAGACTGTCTGCCATCCACTTTCAGCGATCAGCAATCGTCGTCAGCTGTACTATATAATGACATAATTATTGTTGCCTTTGTTGCGCACCCAGCAACGTGGATATATCCACTTAGTACGGATCTTGACATTGTAATTTCGATTAGCTTATGCTGTCAATGCATTCGATTTTTTTCTCACGAGGAGCACCCTTTCGTAATGAAAGATTTCAACGACTCAAGTACATTTTCANNAAGTTACGGTGGAACATTCGGCATTCGTGAAGGCAATCAAAGTTTCATGTACTTCCACTTTTCACTGGCGCATGACACATTCAGAGACTGCCTGCTATCAACTTTCAGCGATCAGCAATCATCATGATCTGTACTATGTAACGTCGTAATTATTGGTGACTCTGACTCATAGTACCAAAACTTTGAGAATATTTACTATATGTGGATATTCACAGGGTAATTTCTCCTGGTTAATACACTTTGCGCATCGGATTTTGTACTCACGCTGTGCAAGCTTTCGTAATGAAGGATGTCAACGATTCAACTACTGTTAGAAATAATCCCATCCAAACAAATTGCGATAGGCCAATCCGTGGAGGCAATTAAAGATTGATGGATTTTTACCCATAAGATATTTCATTGTGAAGGATATTCGAGATCTTAAATGGAATATCTGGCGCATGAAGCATTCAGAGATTGTCTGCCATCAATTTTCGGCGATCAGCAACCATCATAAACTCTACTATGTAACGTCATATACATTGATTTCGATAACTTGCAGTAATGAAATTTTGTTAGTGTTTACTATGTGTGAAGTTTGCCTTATAAGCGTTCGTAAAACACACTATAACCTCATACATCAATTCAATTGGACACTTCGGTATTCGTGGAGGCAATTAAACTTTCATGAATTTTTCAGTTGTTCCCCGAGATATTTCATCATGAAGGATATTCGAGATCTTCAATGAGATAGATGACACAGGAAATTTTCAAGGACTGCCTGTCACCAACAATCAGTGATCAGCAATCATCGTGAGCGGTACCATCTAATGTAAACATTCCTCCTTCCCATGCTTCAAAGTAACCAAATGATGGCAATGTTGACCATGTATCAATTCTGACATAATCATTCATACTATTTAATGTTTGTCACGCATTTGATTTCGTATTCATGTAGTGCCAGCTTTAGTAATGAAGAATGCCAATAATTCCAGCACTTCTGGAAATAATCCGATTTTGTAAATAAATTCCGGTAGGCTATCCAGCATTCGCGGAGAAGATCAAAGGTTCACGGATTTTCACTTGCGAATATTTAATCTAAAGGACATTCGAGATCTTAAATGAGATAAATGAAACGTGAAACATGCAGGGACTGCCTGTCTCCAACTTTCGGTGATCAGCAATTATGGTGAACTATACTATCTAATGTAATAATTCCTACTTCCCATGCGTCGTAGGAACCAAATGATGGCAACGTTGACCATGTATCAATTTTGACCTAGTCATTCATACTATTTAATGCTCGTGAAGCATCTGATTTCGTATTCATGTATATAGTACCGGTTTAAGTGACGAAGGATGCCAATAACTCAAGTACTTCTAAAAATAATCTGATTTTGTAAATAAATTCTGGTAGGCTATTAAGCATTCGCGGAAATAATCACAGTCTCATGGATTTTGGCCAGCAGAATATTTAATCGTAAAGGACATTCGAAATCTTAAAGAGATACCTGATGCATGAATCATTCAGGGTTTGTCTGTCATCAACCTTCAGCGATCAGTAATCATCGCGAGCGGTCTATCTAATTTAATAATTAATGCTTGTTATGCCGCGCAGTAACTAAATTTTCTGAATCTCTACAATTCGTGAATATTGACTTGTAAGCTTTGTTACAAAACAAGATAACTTTACATATCAATTCCATTAGACAGCTCAGTATTCGTGGAAGGAATCAAAGTTTCATGGAGTTTCACCTTTCCCGGAGGATATTTCATCGTGAAGGATATTCGAGATCTCTAATGGGATACCTGGCGGATAAAACATTCAGAGACTGCCTGCCATCAACTGCCAGCGATCATACATACTGGGGAACTCGGCTATGTTCCTGAACCCGTAAATATCGATCCACGCACCAGAAAAGATATTTATTCATAGGCATCAGCATGCGGGTATCATTTGTATAATTTGCAAGTTTTCATTGAATTACCAAAATGGATGCTACACGCGATCACATGCTCATAGAATTCCGATCATTATGACCAGAGGCTACTATGTCACGTGGGGATATTCTATATACCAAAATTCTGTAACTGGTCGCGCTTTTTTTTACGGCATTCGCCAATCATTTCGTTGAAGAATGAATTCAATGCGCACCACAAAGCGACCTAGGCATTCTTCTCAATTTGCCAGAATCTATTGTCATCTGTTGCCCCCACTCCCCCTGCCATTCATGTTTTTTTTTTACCGCGAAGTCCATTCAGTCTCTTCAATTTTCAGATTTTTCGTGGACATTGCGTTGAAAAGGATGTTAGCGAACTCAGGATTATTCAATCAAGTAGAAATAGTTTGATTTATTGTCAGACACTATTCCCGGATGAAATATCGATCAACGGGAATTATTACATGTAGGGGCCGTTTCGGAGTGAGTTTTCCGGGTTTTCAACAAAGAAGTTTAACGGGTTTTAACCTTTGATGAAGTAATAAAAATTCACATAGCGTTTTTCACTGGACTCTGAACCTTTTTGGTATTGGGACAGTTTTTCGACTAGTGGCGAGATAAATTTATGTAAAAATTGATGAGGGAATCACATGAGTTCTCGAGAAGATGCTTCTTATATTCGGAAATTATTTCACAAAAGTCATCTGTGAATTTCAGGATCGGAAAATTTTGACGTTAGAATTCGTAAATCGCGAATGACATTTGCCGATTTTTTGATTGAGATCTTGTAGTTGTTGTTGAGAGCAATTTTTCGAGTTGAGAATTAATAATGCCCTGTGGAAATAAAATTTGTACTTACCAGGATGAGGTCAAAAGCTTAGAACGTATTTCAGAACAATCTCACTTTGAAAGGTATAGATTTTCAATTCATTCTCATCAGTCTACAATTACGATTCAGAAAATAGTACATTTTGACACTAGACAGTGAAGAACTTTGCTGGCGAATATAAGGATGAGCCGAAGGCGAGTTCTGTAATCACATGAGGCAGAAAAGTTCTTCACAGCCGTGTGTCAAACAATATTTTTTCTTCATACCTCGGTCGAAAGTACGTACTTTCTGGTGCGATTTTGAAGCAGAAAGTCTAACTTTTATGCATTGGTCGAGCTACACGCTCGCCCTCTACAACTGCGGGAGTAAAAACTTATTCGTGTGCACTGAT
>JAPYZM010002398.1:0-28077 GCA_030522845.1 Psyttalia concolor
TTACAGGCCTGATAGTCGCAAATGAGAAGTTCCAGTAAATCTTACACATCTCATTTACAACAACGGACTCAATATCTCCTGGAGCATAAGGCAGAATGGAATTATTATTATTATTATTATTATTATTATTATTATTTGGTAAACACGTGGATACGAGTTTTTTTATTTTACTTTCCGTTGTTAGACTCCGATTTTCCGATCCGGTGTAGGAGTAAAGTTAGATTTCCCTACCGCGCAGCTTTGCACCCGCCTGGACGGAAAATTGAATTTTTTGAATAATACTCCAATAGAAATCCACTGGACCTTTGAAATGGTTTTATACGAGATGAGAGGTTTTAGTCATGATGATGGTCGATAATTCGATACAATAGAGCTGAAAAAGATTATCGTCAGTAATTCGATGCGACCGACAACGGATATACGATGATCATCGATAATTAAACAAGAATTAGGCGATAATTGAACATGCACTTGAACATCCCCGGTAGGTTAGGCTAATACTAGTGAATAACAATGATTGTTCTTGTTGTATGCACATCAACGGAATGTAGGAAAGGATATACTTGAATCTAGTGCTTTTTATGCTCACATGGGACATATGTATTTCAACACGAATTTTTGGATGTTTTGTAAGAGAACAAGTTACCTGATTGAATTCAGAGTTAAGATTGACCAATGGCCAATTTTTGTTTTCTTGTCAAGGATGTCAGTGAATTCAATTGACAATTCTATTTTATTCCTATTCAATATTCTATTATTTTCAGCCCTGTCTATTGAAGTATTTGATAGAAAATGTTGAAAAAAAATTTCTATTGAATTTGTGCAGCTGAAATTATCCAACTGTTTTTGCGTAGCAAAATATAGTTTAACCAATAATTAATTTTATTATAATTTATAACATAATTGATTAATTTTAGTGGACATTTCAATACAAACAGCCAAAATTAATAGAGAATTCAAAAGAAATCGAATAGAATTGATTAATGAGATGGACAGAGTTTTCCATGTAATTTTTTCCTAAGCGACGAAATGTGTCATCTTAATTATTATCTCATAATATATGTCTGCAAAACTACAATCAACACATTCTTCCCCCATCTGGAAATGACAATTTGATGACAGTAACTTAATGAAAACTGTTTGCAGGCCTCAAAACCATCATCAACGCCCTCCTACACAGTTTCAAACAACTCGCCGAAGTTATGACTCTGACTATATTCTGTTTGATGGTCTTTGCTCTATTCGCTCTACAAGTGTACATGGGAGAATTGAGGAACAAGTGCGTTAAACAGCAGGAGCCTAATGGGACGCAAGTCGATTGGAGGGAGTAAGTTAAAAATTATTTATTCTATTGGTGTCAAGGATACAAATTTGATTGGTTGATCTGTCGCTAAATTCATCCCAACAGATATGAAAAAATAGAAATTTCATTATTTATTGTCTCTTTTTTTAAATATTTTTTTTTTTCCTTAAGGAATGTCTATCAATAAAAGTATATTGAATAGTCTCAGAGATGATCATTAAATAGTTTTCATAGCTTATTTGGGTAACTTCTCATGCGAGAAAGAGTGAAATTTTTTTTTTTAAAGTTTATTTCTCTTATCGTTACACTTTATGAAATATCAAAATTTTATAATTTTGGGGGATATAATTTCCATCTGTTTCGAACCACTTCCAATTCTCATTTTCCGGAAATATTGTCATAAAGTAGTTTCTCAATGTAACAAGTTTATTCTGTCATTGTCAGAAGCAGTATCGTCGAGTACGAGTGTTTTTACGGTGTGAGTTTTTTTGATATCCACCCGAAAGTTCGCTTATTGCGTTCCAGTTTTCCTACTTCCTCTCTGTTGTTACACGAGTGGAGTTTTTGCCCCCCAGGATCTATGAATTTATGGCACCTGAGTGCATCGATAGCGTTTGCCACGTTTTTAGCGATAGTGTCGATATTTTCACGAGTCTCGAACTGTTGTATTTTTTTTATGGGTTCTTGTGAAGGGTGTTAACTCCATTATCACAGAGAAGGGCTTTTGAATAGTGTAACGGTAGATTTATGACTCTTTCAAAGGGGAGATTTCATTCTTTGAGGGATAATCTTTCTTTTGTACTGGCCATAATCTCGATTAAATGAAAATTAGCGGAGATAAAAGTTAACAGCTGTTGGTTATACGTTTGTAGAAAAAGTCTTTTCTGTTCATGTCTTATTCTGTTATTAAGAATATAAATATCTCTCGGCTATTGAATTCCACAATATTATAAATTTGGAATTTTTGTGAAATGATTAACAAAAAATCTTGTATCACTGGAAAAAGTGAAAAAGTTTCTTGTTATGTTCTTCTATAATCATTCAAATGATTTCATTACATTTATCTTGTGGATGCAGTTTTATATCAATTGACAAAATAAAAATATTCTACATATTTTCAAGGAATAATCAATTTGAAATTGAACGAATGCTGGAAAATAAAATTGGGTCATGTTATGAATTTTGATATCTGCAGTTCATTGGAATGCACTGCAGGAATTCCATATTACAATACACCGTAAATAATTCATAAACATGACGAGTTTTTCAACCCCTTTACCCAGGTCAAAATAGCATAAGCCACATAAGAATTATTACTCTTTGTTGGATAATCTCTCATTTAATAATCTTGATGAAATGAAAAATGAGGATGAATCCAGGTTAATTGCTGATGTTGATTTATTTGAAGATAAAATTATTTTTTGCTCATTTCAAATTCTGTTTTGATAACATGATTTTTTGACTGATAAACACATATTCATTCCAATCAAAAAATTTTCATTATTATTATAAAAACACGAAATTAATTATTCAGGCATTAATTTTCTTGAATTCAAATGAGCCATTCATCGTAATAAAAATGGTGAAAATATTTTTGATATTCAATGGATTGAACGAATACGGAAATATGAATTAAATCATACCATGAATTTCAATATTTTGATTTTATCAGAATGCAGTCCCTAATCTCCATATCACAATGCATCGTAAATAATTCATAAACATGACGAAGTTTTTTGGCTGGTTCACTCAGGTCAAAATGACACGAGACGTGTGAGAATTGCTTGGGTCACTACGGCTGAAATTCATGAGAATCTCCAGTGACTTTTTCTCTCTTACTTTTACCCAACGGTCACCCAGTCGTTTCCGGGTTTTAGCCAACGAACCATTATCTACATCAGCCGCTCCGCTTTTCGAATATTAAAACTCCCTCTTAAAGAGGACCTATTGCACTTCTTTGCCATTTTTATCCTTCTCCAACCTCTCTCTACGCCATTTTTTTCTCCTTTATTTCTGGAAACCACCAGCGTCCACGATAATTAGAATCTACAGTGAGGGAAAAAGCGGAAGGATGAACAAAAAAATGGTTTCTTTTTCGTTTAATTGTGAAATTGGAATGTCCCTGTTGCACAATATTTCTTTATTCAACTTCTCGAGTGTAGGGCTCCGTCGGGTGAGAAAATCCTCCTTGATCCGCCGATGATTCAATTATATTTCAATTATTAAGAAAAACAATATTTTATTTTTTGTTACAAAGTGATTATTATTATTTCTTTTATACAGGTTATTCACGAATTCCATAGAGAAAATTATGCAAAAATAAACTCCTGAATTAGAACTGATACGTGAAAATCAATAAACTAAAAATAGGTAGCTTTCGAGAAATCCTTAAAAACCGCAGCGCTAACCACTAGACGTGAGGGTCATTGGACCCGGTTTTCGCTCTTCTCGCTACATGAGCAAATAAATATTATATTATTTAACCTTCCGCGGTTAGAACCCAATTTTCTGATCCAGCGTACGAGTAAAATCAGATTTTCCCCCGGGCGTAACGTTCTTGTGTATGTTTGTAAATGCAAATGTAAATGTAACTTTGCTCCCGCCGGGACGGAAAAGGACTTTTGGTAGTTTACGCAAATACTGGAGGAAATTTAAATTTTCAGGAGTTGAATGGACAGCCTTGATCGGTTTTCTTCTTTCTTTCTCAAGAAATCATTAAAACAGACCCTATGATCGGAGACGGCCGCCAGGAAGAAGGGTCTCTAGACCTTGTTTTCGCTGTAGCAGCTGTAGGAATCCAGAAACAAGACTTGAGATACGGGACAATCATAATGAATGAGAATTAAACTGAATTTTTGAAGTCCGTTCTTCAATAAATATTATTCGTCACCTCGAAAGGAAAACAAGTTAGGTCAATAACAAAAAAATTCACCACTGGTATTTCCCTTTTGCCCAGCATTACAGCTGTCACGAGAAAATAACTGAGGAAAAACGGGTGAAAAAATGTCTCCATATATCAACTACAGAGAGGATCGACAGAGTCGATATTGGAAACAATCGTGTGATGGGCTTTTCCCGATACGAATTTCACCCCATCAGTACTCGCGACCCACTTGTATTGCTGGCTATCTATAACTAACAACGAAGAGTCAATTCATCCGATAAACGTTCGCCGCGATCCTCATTTTATAACTCTGTTAAAGTTTAATGGCTTTCATAGAAACTGAAATAGTTCGGGTTAACTGGGCATTTTATTTTCCTCGGCCAGATATTCTACTTCTGTAGAAAACTAGGAGTAGTTGTATACAAGTTCATTGAGGACATTCTGTTTTATTGAACTATCAGACTTCTTATGAACCATAAACCATAAATAAGGAAGGAAGGAGTATCATGGAGATGTTTGACACTTCAAGATCGATTTGTGTTTTATTTCAACAGGTGGACTTGGAACTCATCCAATTGGGCCTTCGACGACGACGAACATCCGATCATATGTGGAAATGTCACTGGTGCCAGGTTTGTAATTCAAAACTATTGATATTGCATCGAAAATAATACTCTCTACTCCCTGTCCCTCCTTCTGGAAAATTTTCATGGGCTTGCATGATGCATAATAAATGGCCAGCCACCAAGATAAACTAGGCAACTGTTTTCAGTATTGTCAGACATTTGATCAGTCTAGAAAGGTCCACGAAAATTAAAAAAATTATTACAAGTCTTGCAATTTCAACACTAGACATTTCTTTTCCTCCACAAATACCAATTTTTTTTTAAACTCGTCTATTCGTAATACAGTTTATACTGGAATTTGATGGACCATTCATTTAGAAAAACGGAAGGCTAACATTTTCTTGAAAAAATTTCACAGACAATTCTAAATTGCGCATTCTACTATTAGAAACGGTTATACCGTACTCAGGTTACTAAATCTTATAGTTTTCTTACGAAGAAATCTTTGTGTGCATGTTTTTTTGTTGATAATTTTTACAAGTTCTTAATTTGGCAGTTTTAAAGTATAATAACCCGTGAAATTTCTACAATATTTGACTCCTTCCAAGGTTGCTACCTTGTAAAGATTCGTTTAACTCGAAAGAAAAATCGGATCATATAAATCTCACAATGAATCACAAACATCTAAAAACCGAATATGAAATAAATTGCCTTTCCGTTTATTTTTTATTCATCGCGTGATACGACCGTTCTGTTTATTCTTCGTGTAGAGTCCCAAGAGTGAATAACCCCTAGAAAAATTTCGTAATTGAAGGAACCTCCTCGTCCCTACGGAAAAGTTGTCAGAATAACAAGAACCTTAAAGCACAAATGCAAAATTCGTCGTGACAATTGCATGACCCACGGAAAGAAAACTTTCTACGAACTGAGGACTCAAAAGAGGCACGACTTTAAGGAGAGAGGAAATTAAAGTCTCAAGCAGCATTGAATCTCAGTATCGTAGTTGGTACTTTCTGTGTGACTTTTTTCATTCCCTTTTGTTTTTTTCCTCTATTTTTTTTATCGCCGACACACGACCAACTTTGAAGCAGTCCGGTTCATCGGACCGCAGCTGTTAGCTAAAAGAATGCCTTCCTTCCAACAACCAGAGGAGTATAACGCTCTAGCGGACCGTGATTGATTCTCATATTTATTGCTAAAGTTTTTCACTGGCATGAATAATGGCGGTGGAAGGAGACTCGACGATTTAAGAAAGTGAAGGGGCAGAGATTAATGCACGTGGATTTTTAACCCATTATGATATCAATTTTGTTTTCAATTACTCCATAGAAAGAAATGAAAAAGGGAAAAATTGTTTCGATCAGCAATTTATCGAGCAATTTATACGGGTTTTTAGCACTTTTTGAGTGGAGAGTATTCGATTTATAAATTCCGTTAACGAAAATATAGCAAGTGAATTTCAAGGATGCGAAGAAATGAAAACAGGATTAATTTTTCCACATGTGTTAGCAACTGATAAAAATAGAACAAGTTGGAAATTGCTCTCGCATCGTATATAGTATAGTTTCCTTTGCTAATAAATTAGCAATATACTTCCGCGTGGTCCCTTCATATATTATTCTCTCTATCCCATGTTTCGTAAAAAACTGAAATTTCGAGTGAATTTCATTAAAAATATTGTATTAATGCATAACTAGATAGATTCAAACCATCACATTTGAAAAAGCCATCAAAAATGAAAATTTGAACAAAAAATTGATGAAAATTAAAAAATTTCGACATTTTATCATGAAAAGCAAACTAATGAATCTAATTATTGTTACCAAATTTTTAACTTAACATTTCTGGAATCTGAAGGATGCTTTTAATCTATTATCAAATCCATTTAAAGCCTAATTTCTGAAGATATCAATGGAATTGGGAAACTAAAACGGGAATTAAAAAAAAAATTGAAATAAAAATTATTACTGTCACCTTCATGTACGAACTAGGTCAATGGGACATAGCAAATTTTTTCAGCCGTCATTTAATTCTTTCCGAACGTTTTTTTAGCTATTGTAAAAAACAATATTTTTGCAGAAACTTAAAAATCAAAAAAATCAATCGTATTGAATTTTAAACAAAGGTTATGGATATGGCCGAATAATACCTATACACTCGAAAAAGAAAAAGTTCAATTTCATCCATGCATTGCCCAGCAATTGACGGAAATTGAAGAAAAAATTGCATACAAACACACATACATACGTTCGGACACGATCCCAAAACTGCATTTTCTGCCTTTCGGCCAGAAAGTGTCAACTGTTGGGCTGCTGTGCTGAACGAACTTGCCACTTGTTGGCTACGTCGAGGAGAACAATAGTATACACACCTTGGCCAGTAAATAAGAAAGCCTCAGATCACATGTTTGTAGACCTCGGCCTCGGCTCGGCGGACACTTACATGTGATCTGAGACATTCCTTATTTTACTGGCTTCAGTATGTAATCTCCTATTTCGTACTCGTTGTGTCACCTGAGGTGATGAGACATGAAAAAATTCCAATAATTAATTCACCCAAATTCATAGTAAAATACCGCTTTTTAGGAGACAAGATTCGCGGGAACTTACGCCGGGTAAAATATTTAGGCGGAAGAATGTTCTAAATTAAATGCAAATGTATGAAAACTCGTTTACATTTGTAATATTTATTTTTAATGTTTTCTCTAACGGATGAATGTCTCTCATTCCCAAAAGAAAATTTTCACTTGATTAGATAATTACAATGATTCTCCACCTAATCTTCAAATCGCGTTTCAACACTTGAAAATTACTCACACCCACGTTCTCCATCACTAAAATGAGGAAATAATAGGGAAATGACCCCTCGACCCTTATCCATGACCTGGCCTATAATTATCTTCCCGCCCCCCAAGAAATTCTGTTTCCTTTCATAGCCAACAGAGTGTGAGAACAACCTCCATCATTATTCGCTAACGCATATCTGAGAATTGAGAACATTTAGCCATTAACTTCTTTCATTTTATCACTGGAATATCGAACTGACGAGTTGGATTATTGATTCAGTAAATCCCAACCCGTAATATTCTAGGTTCATAACATCGAGGGTAAAATGATTTCAAAATGAATGAGGATTTTTTTTAGTAATAAAACAGAAATTAATCTTGGATGAGAAATCCTAATGGAGCGTAAATCCTAAAATAAATTCATAATCGGTTTTAGATATTTCACTAGCGGACAACGGCTAAAAGTGCCTATAACTACTAGAGAATAGCGTGACATCCCACATCTGAATATATCCTCTGTGATAATCCACTCTGTCATGACCCCTTTTTCCTCAATTTGACAATTGAACCATCATCAAATCAAGAATTTCGATCCCCTATAACACCGCAAGGCTCTTCTACCAGATGATATCTCCTCCTGACACATAACCGACTCCCCTATCAACTGAATCACGAAATTATCGACTCACTCATCCGTCATAATTTACGTTTCAGACACTGCAATGAGAGCTACACGTGCCTTTGCGTAGGTCCAAATCCCAATCACGGCTACACGAATTTCGACAATTTTCTGTGGTCGATGCTCACCACTTTTCAGCTGATTACCCTGGACTATTGGGAGGATGTCTATAACAAGGTCAGTATCGTTGATTTGATAATTTGGATTGATCGTGCAGTGAACACTTTTTACAAAGTACCTCGGCCTCCCATCGCTCTACGGCTATTCTCACTTTTGGCCTATCCATAAGGAATTCCACATCAAATACGAAATAAAAAAACCTCGTGTTTCCGATTGTCTTCGTGATTTATTTCTGAGAAGTAGTATATGAAACCAAGCTCTCATAAAATTTGTAAAGCGATTCGATTTTTTTTAGTGATTTATGAATTTTTGAAAATTTTCGCTTTTTGAACTTGAATTTTTTTTAAACATAAACGGTGAAATATTCCCATTTATAGATTAAAACTGGAGTTTTCGCCTCTACCCATTTGAAGAAAATCAAAAAGCTTCAAGATGAACGCAATTAAATTCAATTGACTCCATTTTGGAAGACAATAGCGCAAAATCTTTTTTTTTATCAACAATTCGTGGAAAACTTGATTTTTTTCGTCTGAAATTTTAGGGGTACCTCTCCGTAAAAAAACTGAGGACATGATTACACTTACTTTTATCATTTTTCTTTCTCCAGAAAAATTGAATTAAAATAATTGATAAATTAGATCATTTATTATTACTTCTCATCCTTTGTAGTGGGTATTATTGTGAATATAACTTGGACTAAAAGAACGCAAGTCAGATCAACGCATATCGTGACACAAGACAGAGCTAGTTAGGAAAGCAAATTAGATTCCGAAACAAATTCTTGAATCTTGAAAAAACAATTTGATAAATGTCTAGTGTAGGTCCACCTGGCTAAATTTAATGAAACCTGGTGAAAATTTAGTTTTACGTGGCCCAAGGTTGAATCTAAAAACTGTTTTTGAGCAAATGATTTGTAGGGGTTTGTCGCGATCCTGAATATTTTATTTTTGCCCTCTCACCAAGTTGACCACTTGGTCTCTTCGACAGTCTAACCCACACGTGAAGATTGAATTCTTCAAAAAGAATCTTTTTTCAAAATTTTGTCTACCGTCAAAAGGGTTGGCAATGGTGTGTGGGTTTACTATTCGAGAGACCATTGTTGGTCAATTTTGACGTCATCTGTCTGTTGCCCTTGTCTGTGTTTGTTCAACATGTGTTGTCTTTGACACCACCATGTCCACGCCGTTGGTCCCGGGTCACGCAAAAAGTAGTGAGGTATGTATTTTTGGAATTCGCGACATCCAACATGGTTTTTTTTTCAACAAATTGAGGTTTCGAATAAACATTGGAGTCACGGAGTCATAATATCTCAACAAGGTTCAATTTCAAAATCCAGGTGGACTCACATTAGACACCAAAAATTGAATTGTTCTAAAGAAAACCAAAATTAATATTTCGTCACGGTTGACTTTGCGCTAGATATCAGCTGATTGTTTTAATGATGCAGAAAAATGTCCCGTCCTTTGAGCGAACATGCCCAACTTGAAAAAGAAGTCTATCGGGTGTTGTGCTGCTGGCTTTTTTGTCCTATCAATAACGTTAATCAGGGTCATTGATATAGTATCAATAGTGTTCAGTGTCAATTTTATTGAACTCTGAGAGTAGTAAGGGCCTTGATATTGAGAGACTGACCCCTGAACTGCCCGTCAGGTTTGTGCAGTACATCAAATTAACAGTTATTACTACTTACTTTTTCCATTGTCAATAACCGTTAAATTTATGCAAAAACTGCAAAACCCTTACGCACACTTCAAGTGTCAACATCTCAATACCAGGGTTCTTATTACTCTCAGAGTTGAATAAAAATTCATACTAAACATTATCGATATGATAGCAATTACCCTTATTGACGATATTGATAGTAAAGAAATCACTCCATCCAGCCAGCAATACAACCTCCTTTCTGCAGACCTTTTTTCCAGTTGGGCACGCTCGCTCAAAGGATAATTTAATTTTCTCCACTATTATAACAATCGAGTGATGACTAAAGCAAAGTCAACCATTAAGAAATATTCATTTTTGTTGGCTTTAGAACAATTAAATTTTTTTTTAAAGATTCAAAAGGTTGTTTCCGAAACTAGTTTGCTTTCCGAACTGGCTTTATCTCGTGCAACATATCCATTGATCTAACTTGCGTTCTTGTAGTCCAAATAATCTTCACTATGATAATCATTACAAAGAATGATAAGCAGTGATAAATGATCTAATTTATTAATTTTTGCTTTCAATTTTTCTGAAGACGAAGACATGAAATAATTAATCAAGGAAAAATTGTAAAATAATAATGGTCCTTCGTTGAAAATATCGACGATCACATCCTCAATTTACCTCTAATATTTCAGAGAAAAACAAAGTTTGCGAATAATTATAGATTGAATCTGTAATAATGGCTTTAAAAATGGAATAAATTTAATTGCATTGCGCTCATTTTGGAGCACTGTTAAACTTTTTTATGATTACCTTCAAATGTGTCCAGGCAAAAATATAGTTCGTAAAAAAAATGAAAAATCAAATTTTAGTACTATTTGTCATTGTATAAATAAATATCATCGAGGTTGTTCTTAAAGATGCTGAAAACCACCCACAACCCTTCAAACGTTTTATACAGTAATTTTTCCGTTCAAAAAGCCTCTAACAAGAGAATACAATCCCCATTGATGATCAATATAATCGCTTCATCGACTCGTGAATTTATTAATCCCTCCATGATTCGCCATTAAGCAAATATAAAAAATCAAATTCTGTTATTATTTGTCATTACTTAAAAAAAACATCACCAATTCGTTACTAAAAATACTGAAAACCAACCACTGTCACCTGAATAACAAGTTCATACATATACATGTCTCCCCAGCCCGCAGATTTTCGAACAAATAAAATGGATATTGATCGCTCAATGCTGAATGCGGGTGAAAACTGATATCGCTTAATTGACAAAACAGGTGTTGTCAGCGTGTGGGCCTATCAGCGTTACGTTCTTCACGGTGGTCGTGTTCTTTGGATCGTTCTATCTCATCAATCTGATGCTCGCTGTTGTGGCGCTGAGCTACGAGGAAGAGGCTGAGATTACAAACGAGGTAAAATAATTGAATTGCCGAGTCATTATCGCTGGGGAAACCATAGGGGCGTTCTTCTGGGGACTTAATTGAAGGATAATTGATTGTAACGTTTTTGAGGAGATTTATTTGGGTGAAATGGTGATGGTGGGAAGGTAGCTGCAGGGTAATTACATTGAATATCAGGTCAAACGCTCTGGCTCACTCGAGGCATTACTAACTACGAGGCGAGAGATGGCAGGTTTAATCCGGAGTGGGGAAAGAGTTTTTAGCAAAATATAATTCGCAGATTATGACTGATATCAGGAGAGTCCTTGGTATCAATGGTATCAGAGGCTCGAAGGGGCCTTCCAAGTTGAATTTGAATCAATGAGGCCTATGATCCTAGGTTGAGCCAAAAGGAGTCTTCGATCTGGGGTTGGGATCGAACTCTCTGTAGATTCGAAACTGAGACTAAGCGACCCTTCAATCCTCGATTGGAAAGGAATCGACCTATGGACTGAAACTTAAACGGCCTTTATTCCTAGATTAGAAGCAAACGGCATTCATACCTTGGCCAAACGTGAAGGCCCTCCGATATTTAACTAAGCGGAAAAATTCTTAAATAAGTTGTGCAATATTACAAGCATAATGATAAATTTGCGGGATAAAAGTCGAAACTTTCGTTGTTCACATCAACTAGAAATAGATTTTATTGCCACTTGAGTATTTTATCATTTCTCAAAAAATTTTACATCCAATCTTCCCTTAAATGAAAATGAAATAATCCAGATAATGGGATCTTCCATTATCATGAACTTCTCCATGAATTGATTCCATGAAAGATCTTATAAACTCCAATTAGTCAAAATTTTCTAATTTTCGCTTGATATTCACCACATGCGACAGCAAAGACAACACGGAGAGTTAGCACATCCTCAACACATCGCCCCAGTAGCCATACTCGTCAAATGCGCAATTGTACCAAGCGACCTAATCTTGCCAAACGACGTAATATTGTCTAAATTTTGTACTTTTTAGTAATATCGTTTTTGAAAAAAAAATATATACATCTCAAACTAAGCTAAAAAATTATGCAACACACTTCATTAATTCTCCGAAATTTCTAATTTTTCGCACATCATTCAAATATATATATATCACAGTTTGCCCATCAAAAATCTTTACAAAAAACTTAATGATATAATTTTTTTCAACTCATGCAGGAACGAAAAAAAGATCTAACTGATCACCGCGAGGACTCGACGTTTAGTTTTGACCCCACGAAAATCAACATCAAGACATTAACGAAGGAAAAGCAAAAGAAAATTGACGCGAGGAAGGGTGTTTTACTCAGCAGTTATACGAGAAAGAAAACTCGAAGAAGAAAACGCGGAAGAAGCACGGCTGGACAGGAGAAGAATGGGGGTGCCAGGAGCAGGTCACAAACAAATAAACGCGATCAGTAGGATCATCCTCATATTTTGTTGATTTATCGTTATTTTTATTCACACATACCTTTTTATTCTGGCACTGAATGTTATAGATCCCGGAAATAAATTTCTCGAGCATCCAAAGAGAAAACATATTGGGAATCATTGCTTATCAATTAAATATTTTTTGAAACTTCATTGTGTGGCCATTTTAATAGTTAATATACTAAAAATTAAATATCTAAAAATATTTCAGTTACAACTTTATCAGTATCCATTATCTCTCATATTTCTAATCCAACCATCTCTAATTCAGGTTTTTTTTTCGTTTTATGGAAGTAATGTTTAACAATTTTTACGTTATGAAGGTTCTAAAATAAACTTAGCATAGAAATTCAATTATTCACAGTAGAGAACGTGAAAAATTGGAAAAAAAAAGTGATCTTTTTGGGTGCATCAGAAATCGTTAAATACCATGAATTTGCTCTTAACGATTCAATGGTATTTTCATTCAATAGGTCAGTAACACCGAGTCCAAGTCCAAGCCCGAGGCATTCAAATGCTCGACCCTCGAATCTGCCGCTTCAAGTGGCCCCAAAACCACCTGACCCAATCCACCGGCTCGCTCCCCATCGGAACATGCTACACTCAAGACAAGCAAGCAACAATAGCAATCAACAGTCATCATTAGATGATTCTGGAGTTGTTGATGATCACGATGGGGATGATGTTACATCGGCTGAGGAGCATGAGAGGCGAGAGCACAGAGTAGAAAGAACAGAACGCTTACAGACACCACAAGTAACTGGCATTGCGGAACGTACTCTACCACCGCTAGCACCCGTTACTGTGTCGGTTAGAAGTAGGAGTAGGGAGATCAGAGTACTCAAATGCAATGGAGTCAAGACAAAAAAACAGTTGTATACTTTACCACCCGAGTATCTTTCGCACATTGTTGTTCTTGGTAAGTTCGATTTTTATTCAAGTTCCCTTGACACTTGTTGGTAGTTGCACGAAGGGAGTAACTCGAATTGTTTGGAGTACTCTGGTGGGACGGCAATTTGTTGACGGTCAATTTTTTCCAGTAGTATAACTTTGAAATTGGATAATTTTAAATTCGAACAACATTGATACTCCTTACTTAATCACAACAATATCTCTTTAATGAACCTCTCATTCAAGATGATCTTCCTGACCGAAACTGTGACAAATGTATCCAATGCTGTGTGGACTACGAGGGCTGGCTTCGCTTCCAAAACTGTCTCTATAAGGTAAACCTCGCTATTTGGGAAAAACTGTCTAAACGTCTTTGTAGAATGTCTAGAAAAATTTTCTAGGTACGGAGAAGCTCTCGGAACATCTTATTTCCTTCTTCAAACATATTAGCAACGTAGCCGGCCTAAACTTGTTGAACTCATGAAACCCAATAACTCTTATACCAGGTGGTGCGAGATCCTCTCTTCGAGCTGACGATCACCCTCTGCATCGTTCTGAACACTGGGTTCCTCGCCCTAGAACATCACGGAATGTCTGAATCTGTCCGCCAGGCGTTGAACATCGGTAACAAAGTCTTCACCAGCATCTTCACCTTTGAGTGCTTCCTGAAGCTCCTCGCCCTCAGCAAAGACTTCTTTAAAAATGGCTGGAATAATTTCGATCTGATTATTGTTTCTGCCTCCTTGATCGATCTGGCCTTTGAACTCGTCGACGGTCTCTCAGTTCTCCGAGGATTACGTCTTCTGCGTGTTCTCAAACTCGCTCAGTCCTGGACAACAATGAAAGTCCTCCTCAGCATCATTATCTCCAGTATCGAAGCATTAGGAAATCTGACCCTCGTCCTCGTGATTGTCATCTACATTTTTGCCGTGATCGGTATGCAACTCTTCAGTAAAGATTACACACCTGACAAGTTTTTCCCTGATCCAGTTCCTCGCTGGAACTTCAATGACTTCTTCCACTCATTCATGATGATATTCCGAATTCTTTGTGGTAAGTATTAACATGCGACAGTAGAAAACAACCATGAAAGTTTACCTTCGATAGCTATTTATTGAATTAATTCTTAATCGCTAGGTGAGTGGATTGAGCCCCTATGGGATTGCATGAGAGCCGAAAAGTACGAAGGACCCGAAACCTGTTTTGCCATATTCCTACCAGCCCTGGTAATGGGTAACTTTATGGTGCTCAATCTCTTCTTGGCCTTGTTGCTCAACAGCTTCAACTCAGAAGAGCTCAAGCAGAAAAAGCAAGAAGTCGGGGAAGACTCAAAACTAGCCAAATCATTTGATCGAATAAGGTCAATAGTCCGTAAGAAGCGATACCGAAAAGAGAATTCCGAGAACAAGAAGAATATGAGACTGGAGCAGATTGTAAGGGAGGTGATGGACAAGTCTGATAAGGAGAAATACGCGATACAGGAGACGGTGTTAACTCTGCCAAAAGAGAATATCTATAATCGATCGTACCAGGAGAGTCTGAACCAACCGGTATTCACGTATGAGCCGATTTATCGGCAAGCTACAGTTACGACTTACAGTCAGAGTAGTCAGGAGACTGTTAGACGATTGGATGATACCAAGGCAGATAGCTGTGAAACCAATGTCGATGAGAATATCGAGATGGAGGTGCTCAAGGAGCAGACCATCATGTTACCTGAAGCAACGGAGAAGCAGCCGGTTCTGCAGGAGAAAACTACACCGCAGAAGAAAGATAACAGTCGAATAGACAAAAGACCGTGGCACGCGTTGGTTAGCTACGTCGATGAGTTGACAGTTGGTGGCAGAAGAGATAGTAAAGGAAGGTATATTGACGGTTTGGGATCTTTCCCTGGTTTCGGGAGAAATAAACGTGATAAAGTACCTCAGGACTGCTTTCCACAGCACTGCTATCAAAAGTAAGTGTTCCTCGCTATTTTATTAAGATATGTATTTTTGCCTCGTTTTATGGAACATATCTAAAAGGGAGAAGAGGACGTTTTCATGCTAAAAGTACAGAACTGGGAAAAAGTCCACTGCAGCCTGCAGGTTTTAATTTTACGCATTGTTAGGTTTTCTCTATCTGAACGGAAATTCCTGATTAAATTTCCATTGAGGTATTCGAGCGAATGGGAAAATATTAGAAGTCGATGAGAGATTATTAAGAGATATTAATTTTTTTGCGCAAGATTGATTTTTGAAGGTTTGAAGGCTATCCAAGTTTATCGCGAATAGATCACTTTGTTTGTCAGGAATATGATTCTTATAATGGTCCATTAAAAAATCCACTTGAAGCGAGTTTTCACGGAAGGATGCTCTCCAAGGAGTGCTTTTTGGAGACAATCTCCGCTTCAGTCTTGTCCCTCGAATTTTCCAACGAATGCTAGACTTACGGTCATCCTTGCACTTAGTGACCGTATTCCATGCTACTTAGCTTTTTTAGCGGAGGCACGTCTGCCTTGGCAATGGTCTCGCCCTGATGGACGTAATAATAAATTATTCATGAAGAGAGCAAAACAGGTCATTCGAGACAAGTGGGTTATATTCGCGCATTCATATATATCAACCACAGCTGATGTAACACACAATGTTTGGATCTCCAGTTTTGTTCTAGAATTGCATATTTGATTTCTTACTAAGACCTGCGATCATGACTATTCACTGGGAAACGTACATTAAATTTCTTTTATACTTCGGAAAAGTATATTCTGTAAGAAGAAAAACATAACTTGGATCTCGTTCCTTCGAACTTCCGTGGGTCGATAGATTATTATGTAGTCCTGACATTGATCAGAGATGAAACGACTGATGAGAAAAGTTACAATTGACCAACTATCAAACAACTGACAAGCGCTAATCAATTCATGTCTGTTCATCATTTCACTACTGTCCAACTAGCAATCGATTGAGACCTAATAAAGGGCTTATCATCAGACAATCAATCATTGACCGAGCAAACATATCAATCCATTATCTGACGTAATATTACCAATAATAAATTATCATTAATTTCTCAAATAACCAAAAAACTATTGATTCCATCCAACTCTTTTGAAGGATTGACTGATACATTTGTTATGTCCCGAAAACTAATTGTCTTTATTAATAGATGCAGCTGTATAAATCAATGTATCGCAACTGATCTGGGTAGAAAATGGATTAAAGTACGAACAGCTGTACTCTCAGTCGTCGATACACCAGCATTTGAATGGATGATTCTCGTATTTATATTTTCATCATCCGTAACACTTTGTTTTGAGGATATTTATCTCGATGACAATCCATTTCTCAAAAATATATTGTACTGGACAAATCTCGCATTCTGCGCACTATTCAGCGTCGAGATGCTGCTCAAGTGGCTTGCCCTTGGATTTTGTAAATACTTCACCAGTTTCTGGACAATCCTGGACTTTATAATTGTTTTCGTAAGTTAATGTTTAGTATTATAAAATTATATTGATTTCATTATCACCTGACACTAATTATTACTCTCAATATTTTTGTTTTTAAAAATGTATTCACACGATTTTCTACTCATCACAAACAAGGACACTCTTATTCAATTATTCAATTGGTCTTTGTTGAAATTTTAATTTCGTTATAAATGTCCGATCAATGGTCGCATGTTATTTCGAATTCATTTTTTTAATTAGTCATGCAGCTTTAAACGTAAGTGTCTAGCTGAGAGATCATAGAGATGTGTCGTAAGTGTTCATTATGGGGAGGAATCACACGATTTTATTCACCATTTTGGGAGAAGGGTGGAGTGGTTCATGAGGATTTGTCACGTATACATAATTAAAAATGATCTTGATGATGTCGAATTTCCAGAGTTACTTTCTTGGCTTGAAAATAACATACAAATACGTTTTTCTTGGTCATATTAAAACAAAAATTGAGATTAAAAAACAATTCTTGTTTGCTTAAAATGTGGTCAACTTGTGTTTCAAGTTGTTTAAAATTGTTTGTGCAATCACTTTTTACAATGTTTTATGTGAGTTTTCAGTATTAATACGATATAAAATATTTGACTTCCAACACGAATCATTTCACCAATTCACTCTCGATTATGTAAAACAAATCTTTGTGAATGTTTCGTTCCATGCGTGTTTCTCCATGTTTGTGTGGCTTCGGGGGACCCAGGTATGTCGATATTATACACGAAATCCCGTCCCGCATCGTCCGATTTTCCATAATTAAAGTTAAAATGTTTCAAGCTTTTGCAATTCAGTTCGTTAAACATGAATAGATTCATTGTTCACTTATTCTCTATCTCTTTATCGATGTATGTATTGGCAGACTACCAATATTTCGTGAGATTCTATGATTATTTCAATTGTTAATTAATCAGTTCTGTAGCGGGATTGGGAAAAGGGTATGATTTCTCAATTTTTGGGGAGGCTATTTGATTTTTTTTTGTAGATCAAGAGCATTTACCCATATTGTGGGTCAGCTCCTGCTTATTACGACCAAATCATTTAAAAAATAAGAAACTCGAGATACCATTTGAACGATAATCTTTACTTTAAAATGAAACAGTGAAAAACCTAAGCTCTAAATGTAAGCCAGACTATTTACATTTTCTTATCATTTCAATAATAACTTCACTTGTGATTTTATTTGAATTCCATTTAAGATAAAATCGTTCATAAAATCTCGTAGTCAATTTAGAATTAGTTTCCTAAATTCTCAGGATATTCTATACTTGTTGTTATCATATAGAGGTAATAATTGTCGTTTCATTGAATACATGGAATATCTTAACAATATTGGCGTTTCCATTTTTTTCCTGCAATCAACTCGTTTTGTAACTCCCCTACAGAATTGATTGATCCATCACACGCTTCTGTGTTAACTTTGCAAATATCTCATTTTGAATGCCCAAACGACACATTGTCACAGTGTGCCAGTGTTGTTATCGCAGCTAAACGTATTGTTAAGTAGTGGAATGAATTACCAAACGCAAAAAAGTGTAATCAAAATATCTAAAGTGGAGTTTAAACTATTTTTAACAATGATTGATTTTCCAACAGGTATCCATGTTTAGTCTTTTGATAGAAGAAAATGAAAACCTAAAAGTGCTAAGATCGTTGAGAACTCTTCGGGCACTAAGACCACTCAGGGCAATCTCGAGATGGCAAGGCATGAGGGTAAGATTGTACTAACAAGTGGTTTTAATATTAATCAGAAAAAAAATCAACTTTAAGACTCATTTCATTTCGATCGAATGAATTCGATAGCTCTTAATTTCTTTCACAAAATCTAGTCTAACGAGATTACTTTTTGTTTAAACACTTTTATTTGTAAGAAAGTAAAAAATGTAAAGAATGCACAGTAGAAGTTGGAAAAAAAATGGAGTTATGACAGAATTTCG
This sequence comes from Psyttalia concolor, assembly GCA_030522845.1. Taxonomy (NCBI): domain Eukaryota; kingdom Metazoa; phylum Arthropoda; class Insecta; order Hymenoptera; family Braconidae; genus Psyttalia; species Psyttalia concolor. Next base: position 19,154 of record JAPYZM010002398.1, read on the forward strand.
TAGAGTTCTTGTTCTAGTTTTTTCACAAAATGTTCCTCAATCATTTCCCAATTTTTGTTTAGATTGTAGTGAACGCGTTGATGTACGCAATACCCAGTATTTTCAACGTGCTCCTGGTTTGTCTCGTGTTCTGGCTGATATTCTCCATAATGGGAGTTCAATTCTTCGGTGGAAAGTTTTTCAAGTGTTTGGATGAGTACGGCGAGCTTGTAGATATTTCGGTAAGTGAAACAATTGTTGCAGAAGTGGAACAACTCCCAAGAGTGATGACTAAAAAAAAATCTTGCCGCAATGAAGAATGTATGAAATTTTCCTCTCAGTTTGCTATTCACCAACTTTTCATTGCAGATAGTGAATACGAAAAATGATTGCCTGACGAAAAATTACACTTGGGAGAACAGTAAGATAACTTTCGATCACGTTGGTATCGCTTATTTGGCACTATTCCAAGTCGCTACGTTCGAGGGCTGGATGGAAGTGATGGAGGACGCGGTAGACTCTAGGGGCGTTGATCTTCAACCGCAGAGGGAAGCTAACTTGTGGGCCTACATATATTTTGTCATATTTATCGTCTGTGGTTCCTTCTTCACACTCAATTTGTTCATCGGAGTGATTATTGATAACTTCAATATGTTGAAGAAAAAGGTAATAAGAAGTAATCATTTCAAGTGATGGAATTGTCGGCTTTGCGGCTCAAGAGGAAAGTGATTGGATTTTTTTCACGAGTTCTTTTCTGTCAGAAAAAAGGACAAAGTTATCCTGGTGTCGTTAATGTTCCCAGAGTAATTTATAATACAGGCGAGATTATTTCATTTAAATTGAAGAGAAGGAGTTTGCGAAATACCATTTACCATTGGCGATAGTTCATTTCATTCTGTGAAAACAAAATCCTGGACAAGATAATTCGGTAAAAACATTGGTTTTCGGAAAAAATGATAATTATCGAAGAATAAATTTCATGGTATTTTCGAATCCCATCAAAAGATGGGTGGGACAATTTTTAGTACATTCAGTATTAATGCTTCCTAAATTTACAGACGGAGACTTAAGTATCTTCCAAACTGTTTTTCAATTTTTCGGAAATTTCTCATAAATTACAAAGAAAAGACTAAAATTTAAGCTAAAAATATGAAATTTTGGTACATAATTGGTAACAAAAGCATTCTTTAAAGCATTTCTGGGAACAGTTTCGGCCCGATCGGCCCAGTAATTTCTGAGATACAGCAATTTCTCAAAAATCTTTATCCGGCAATATCTAAAAAACTATGTAACCGATTTCATTTTTTTTTATGTCAAAATCGACTTCGAGTTGAGACCTACCAATTGGAATTATAATGTTGCTTAAAAATAGATGCAGTTTAATAATAATCATAATTTTTTATTTTTATAAAAGAATCGTTGTAAGCATGACAGCGTTCTGAAAAATCAAGATACAAAGCTGAAATTTTGAGGGGTTATAGATCTTATAATATCACTGGATGAGCCTGTGGATGGGTTAAATTGGATGAGTTAGTTTGTAAAATATTTATTTTTTTTTCGTAAAAAAGCTATTATACCTATCAACTACCAGTTCCATACAGTTTTTTTAAATGTTCGACATGATATCCTCTATCGAAATGAATCAAAATATGCATATGTGTTCTTCAAATCTTTTGAGATATTTGCGGTTTTTTTTTTCATTTTTTAACTATAAAATCAATGTGGCGTCTGCAGTGCGCGTTCAATCTGAGCTAAAGTTGTTAAATTTTGGCTGCTAGTGTGCATTAATGGCCCACACTCCTGTATAAAATTTCGTGTCAATCGATTGAGTACAGTTCGGTATACAAAGATTCATTTGCAACGCTCTTTTTCTGAATATTCGTTTCAGCTAATTTTGTCGATGATTTTTTCAATGGCCTCATTAAACATTACATATCATACTAATTTATGGTTTTCTATTGCTCATATAATATCATATTTTATCAATTTTCTATTCACCTTTCAAGGATGTGGCCTTTGTGATACTAAGTTCATCGCTCTCCCAGAATAGTAGAGTTTATGCAAATTTATAAACGTGTCTATTTTCAAAAATACATATACAGGCATAATAACGCATAATACATATACATGAATAATCAGCAATACAAAATTGAAGTATTTCTCATGTGTGACATTAAAATTGTTCTTATTGGGACGCTTATTACCAATTTCATTGGGAGAGAATTGTAACACAATAGTATCATTTAAAGTAACGGTCACATGGCTTCTGCCGAATAACCTGTTACCCCTGTTTGTTTTTTTGTCTTATTGGCGTTTGGTTTTTGTTTTCAGAGTTACAAATATCCAATTCACGAATTTTTTGACTAAGATCAAATTCTTCTACGATTTTTTTTTGTCAGAATGAAAGTTGTTTATGATCAATATGCCGTCTATACAAATTCAATCTGTATCCAATTTAGCATTGAACAATTAAACTTGGAAGCAATTGCAAATTACAATAATTTAAGATGTTACCTGGTTTTGTAATAATTTTCACGATCGATTTTTCTCTTTTCAGTACGAGGGTGGCGTGTTAGAAATGTTTCTGACCGAGAGTCAGAAGCACTACTACACAGCCATGAAAAAGCTCGGTCGTAAAAAACCACAAAAAGTCATAAAACGTCCGCTGAATCAATTCCTAGCCATGTTCTACGACCTGTCGAACTCAAGAAGGTAATACATTCATTGCTTTTTATTCTTCTTACTCAATTCTTTGTTGTCATCTGGTTCATTCTCTTCTCGTTCATGAGTTGAATTTAATGGCCATTGGCGCTCTACATCGTGGAAGTAAAAGAACGTATTGAACTTGGAAAAATAACAAAAATCGTGAATTTTTAATTGACCGAAATCGATAAACCGCATCAAATTTAATAGTTTCATCTCGTCCTATTTCACCACTCACTTCTTCACTACTTAATTCATTGACAAAATTTTAAATGTTGACTCTGCAGTAGCAATCACTAAAGTTGATAAAACATTTACAAATTTTGCCAAACTGTTATTAAAAAAAATACTAAAAATCATATAGATATATAAAATAGATGACGAAACCTCAATTAAACATGTTCCACCGGAGCAGAAATAAAACTTAAAATATTTCAGATTCGAAATTGCGATCTTCGTCTTGATATTTTTAAATATGCTGACAATGGGAATAGAACATTACAACCAGCCACACCCAATATTCTTCCTCCTGGAAGTGTCCAATGCATTTTTTACAACAGTATTTGGCCTCGAGGCAATTGTGAAGATAATTGGACTGCGTTATCACTACTTCACTGTACCCTGGAATCTGTTTGATTTTTTACTCGTTCTTGCCTCGATACTTGGAATACTCATGGAGGACATTATGATTGATTTTCCCGTGTCCCCGACGCTCCTGCGAGTCGTGAGGGTGTTCAGAATCGGGCGTATACTGAGACTTATCAAAGCAGCCAAGGGAATAAGAAAACTTTTGTTCGCACTTGTCGTCAGTTTGCCGGCTCTCTTCAACATTGGAGCATTACTAGCTCTCATTACATTTATATATGCTATCATTGGAATGTCTGTTTTCGGACACGTGAGGAAGCAGGGTGCACTCGATGACATGGTAAGTTTTTTTCAAATGATTTATTCATTATCAATACTAAAGAAAATCCTGCAGTATAAACCATAAGTTTCAAGTGCTTATAATTAAAAGAAATTCAACATCATTTCCTTCTTGATTTCTTCTCAGTATTAATTTCCACCTAAAAAGTCGGATTTCTGAAGAAAAATCACGTCGGACATTCCATTTGAATTGAAAAAACAATGTTTCTCTTCACGTACGCCTTAAGAATAACAAAAAGAAGAGCAAAACGGAAAGTTCCTTTCGATCTCTTTCAAACTGATACTGATTCATCTAAATCTGATCATTTAATCGGGAGATAATAACGATCAATCACGATCCATTTTGCCCTTCTCTGTCAAATCGTCAGGATGAATCTCTCAGCAAATCCTGACTAATTTATATATTTACTATCCCCCAAAGGTGAATTTTGAGACCTTTGGTCGGAGCATGCAGCTGTTGTTTCGCTTGATGACGTCGGCAGGGTGGAATGACGTCCTGGAGTCTCTAATGGTTCAACCGCCGGACTGCGATCCCACCCCAACCAGCCGGCAGTTGAACGGAGACTGCGGATATCCTCTCCTAGCCATAACATACTTTACGTCTTTTATAATCATCAGCTACATGATTGTTATCAACATGTACATCGCTATTATCCTGGAAAATTTCAACCAGGCGCACCAAGAAGAAGAGATCGGCATTGTTGAGGATGACTTGGAGATGTTTTACATAAGATGGTCCAAGTAAGACAACAGTTATTTATCCTTAACTCGTGTTGCTCCCTTGATTCTTTACAATTTAAGATAAGCCTTTTGGATTTTACGATTGCTACTATAGCTAATAGGTAGTAAAGATCATAAGGGATGAGGGTAAGTGCTATGGGAGAACGTGATTTCACCATTTGAAATTTCAATTTCGGCAGATGAAAGAGCCTAGGTTAGGGCAAAGTTGATCCAAAAAAAAAAAAAAAAAAAAAAAAGGGAGGACTAAGACCAAAATACTCCAAGTACATAATTGAAAACGCCACTTCTGTTTCATACTGATTATACTTGACAGACTTTTCTAATAGTTTTCTGACATTTTTTCCCGAATTAATTTGTATCCCAAACATTTGATGAATATTTTTTGTGAAGCTTCTGGATTCATCTCTCAGTCCGTAGTATCCCATTCAAACTATAGAAAGGATTAAAAAGACCATTGGACGGAAATAGAGATGAATGAAAAAAAAAAACTGGAGTGACTTTTGCCCCTTTTGAACGGTTCTCAGCTGCGGCGTTGGTTGTAAGACGTAACATGAAAGACAAAAGGGAGAATAATATTCAAGGATCTCTCAGGAATTGGAAACAAAAGGACTCGGGAGAGAATATTGAATCTTTCTTGTTTATAAATATATCACTCCGCTTGTCCCGCCGATTTCGACCTTAAAAGCTTTAAAATCTTTACGATTATTTATTGATTTTTTAAATAATTTCTTTACCGATGTCGGTGGCTCATGCGGCTAGGCGCGAGCCTAGTGTGCGAAAGGTTGTGAGTTCGAATCCCAGTGGGTGCGAATTTTTCAACTGGCCCCAACGAGCGGGAGGTTGCTAATAGAGCAACCGCCTGTACCGACATGGTTTTTCTGTGGTTTCCCATCCTATGTTCTATAGGAGTGCAAATGCGGTACAGTGTAGGACCCACAGCCGCATGCATAGGATAGAATGATGAGGATAGGGCCGATTAGCTTCCGTATGGAGGGCAGAAAGAGGGCCATAATATAAAAAAAAAATAATAATAATAATTTCTTTCACTTTATGAAATTTGTCACGTAAAATTTCACTTTTTACAGATATGATCCACATGCTACCCAATTCATACGATTCTCTCAACTAAGTGATTTCATCGCTAGCCTAGACCCGCCTCTGGGAATATCAAAGCCCAATGTTGTTGCGTTGGTTAGCTTTAATCTTCCTATAGCTAAGGGCAACAAAATCCATTGTCTGGACATCCTTCACGCTCTCGTCAAGCACGTACTCGGACACGTCGAGGAGTCGGAAGATTTTCGTAAATTGCAGGAACAGATGGATGGAAAATTCAAAAAACAATTTCCAACCAGAAAGGAGCTGGAAATAGTTTCATCTACGAGACTTTGGAAGAGGCAGGACAAGGCTGCCAGGCTCATACAGAGAACATACCGCGAGTATATAGCGTAAGTTATCGTACACTGGGCTAATGAACAAAAGTTTTTAATGGTGCAAAGTTCCTGAGATCGATATCACCAAAATGTTGATTACTTTGGGCTTAACAAGTTTGAACAGATCTGGGGGGGCTTGATGCAATTTGTTTGGGTTGTTCTCAAATGATTGAAGAGCTTTTGGGAAGTTGAGAGTGGAATTAAGTGCAACTTTGAAAATGATATGGATAATCATAATGAGGATTGGCTTGAACCTTCCGAAATTTTTCAACATTTTTGTATCGAACTATAACTCTTGGGAGTTGACAATATTATTAATACAATAATAATAGCATTATTATATTATTAATTTTTTGTCACTCACTCCGTAAAGCACTACTTCATGGCCGCTTCGCGGCCGTGAAACACCGTCCACAGACGTCGTGACAAAATAGTACATTTTGACACTACGCCGTGAAGAACTTTTCTGGCGAATATGAGATTACAGAACTCGCCGTCGGCTCATATTCGCCAGAAAATTTCTTCACGGCCTAGTGTCAAAATGTACTATAAAATTGATTTTTAAGCAATTTGCTTTAATTAAAAGAATATTTATAATCTTCTTTTAATTAATAAAACAATTGCATCATACGTACATTTTATGATTACATATTTTTTATAAATACATTTTTTATACTTTTCTTTTTGCTGAGTATAAATTACCTAAATGTGTAGGCAATTTCTTGCTGACTGCTTAATAAAATTTATTTAGTTTTCCGTGAAAAATTACCTAACTGTTCAGTAAAATTTGGTTACTGCTTGCTAGAAATTATTTAGACGTATGCATAGTTTTTTTGGAAGATGTTAGATTTTACTGTGCGGTCGGGTGTTTTTTCCAGAACAAACTGCAACGCAATTAATAAACGGAAGGGTAATATTGACTGAAGAATTTTTCACCATGTTCCAAAAATTCCGCCAATCGATAATTTCCAGGATGAAGAAAGAAAGAGAGAGAATAGCCCACGAGGTGGATTCCCAGACCCAAACGTCAAGCCCGGGTGGCGTGGGGAGCGAAGGCAGAGGCGGTGGGTGGGGCGGCAAGCTGTCGGCCCTTCTCCACGTGCATCGGGGCAGTCGGGCCAGTAGCCGCAAGTCCTCCAGGGCCAGCGACGCCAGCGATCTAAGCGAGTTAGGAACCGCGTCAGCATGGCTATTTCCGAATCTTCCGCTCTTGCTGCTCTCCGGCGCCACAGGTACTCATGAGGACCTGCAGCCCCCCGCCTTAACCGTATCCCGTCCCTCGCCAACCATGGAACAACCCTCGGCCATGTCTGCCACCTCCAGCTCTGGCTCAGACTCTCATGCCACTGTCAGGTGAGTTTTCTTTTCATTTTTATTTACAAACGATCGAAGTCAGAGATGAGAGGCAATGCCAGTTCTCGTCATTATACGTTTATGAAGAGATCATGATTTCTTTAACTTCACTGATGAAAACATGGAAGAATTTAGTGACTGCTGATGCGATAATATCGTCCCGCCATACATGAAAACATTCAATTATCAATGGCTACTAGCGCAGCATTTTTAGAAATATGATAAGTACAGTCAAACAGTAGTAAATGTTTAGAGTGCATTTTTTATCACAGCATGGTCGGTCAAACCTTGGCCGAGTGTTGACTTCCTGGTGTCCTAAGACGACACTAAGAACGGTTCAACGTCGGTGTAAGGTTGGCTTGAAATTGGGTGCAGGTCGACTAAGTATGACTAAGATCTATACTATATTTGGAAATATTTCAGATGATTCTTTCATGAAATATCATTAAATTTAGTAAGGCATTCTTTTGGCAAAGTGTTAGTCAAACTGAACGTCCATGAAAAGTGGGATTTTTATTAATGTCATTGAAGTATAAATTGAAAGAGTTAATCTCGTCAACAGCAACTAAATCTTCCTTCAGAATTCAAAATATCCCGCGAATAACTCATCTGTTAAAGTAATGAAAATTACTCAATCAAGTGCTCTCTTTTTTATGTGTTCACACATTCATCTCAATTTCTAAGGGATCTCTGCATTCGATATGTGATGATTACATCAGTAGAGAAGTGTCGAAAGTTAATTATTGAATCATTCATAAATTTTTAATAGCTCAAAGCAGAAAAAAATGTCAGTTACAGCTAGGAGAAATTTATATTCAGAAGGGGACAGATAATTCTATTCTATCTTCGCAATAAAAGCTTTTCCGAGTGTTTTATTAACATGATTAATAGAAAAGTGGAACTAGTCAAGAATTATTTACTGAGTTTTATGTAGTAATGGTGTGGAGCTTGATTTGAGCCCTTCGGGCTTTTCACTTAGTCTATCCGTTTGTTTTGGAGATAGTGAGGTCAGCGTGAAATTTTAGAGTGAATAGTCAGGTTGGAAAATGTATTCGGAGAAAAAAATTCTTCTTACAGAAAACACCTTCTCAAAAAGGGGCTAATGCGGAAATTATTATGATGCAACAAATAATAAAGGGATTTTTCGCCAAATATAAGAGTACTCTAGAGTTAGCGACTTAAAAAAGACGAATCACGACAAACTGAAATATAAAACGAACTTTTATTTTCATTATATTAATGTCTTTACATCGATTCCGTCTGTACGACGAGAAGATGTATTATATATAGAGGGTGTAATATATTACCAACTGACTCGAGAACATTTTAGGGATGTTCAAGTGAGAACAAGATACCATCTACAGGGATTGAACAAAAATAATTCTGCTCCGCGAATCGTCAATTTCTGAAAATATAAACTTAGGCCTCAAACAATTTAATTTTGTTCACTGTTTATGTAGATTTATTCTCATCAAAACCCGCTATGTTTTTTCTTAATTATTACATTACTGCAGTCAAGTTACCAATTTTTGGCCAAATTATTTGATTCCAAAAAAGTAAATTAATTCTTCTCATTCGATTTGAATTCGCTTACTCCATAAAAAAGATTGGAAATTCCAAACATATTTTAGAAATATATCCAAATCGAAACATAGAAAATCAAAGAGGATTGCCATTTTATTTTATCAGCGAAATACTTTTGTCTTCGTTAAATGTCACTCTCCATTTCATTACAAAAAAATCCAATGTAACGTTTTCTGTCCCCGGGTTATTCTGATATATATATGTATATAT
>JAPYZM010002399.1:0-20764 GCA_030522845.1 Psyttalia concolor
ACGAGGAAAAGTGAAGAGCAGTACGGAAAAATATTTGTTCCTATGTCGCCTTCAACGAGTACGAACATGAAGGTGATAGTGATAATTGTTATTCCAATTTTTCTTAACATTCCTTTTTTTTCTTTTGTTCCCAATTTCATTGATGTCTTTGTAGATTAGGCTTCAAATGGATTTAATAATAGATTTAAATGTTCCTTTAGATACCAGAAAGTTTAAGTAGAAAGTTGATTATGATAACGGCATTCATTCATTCATTTGCCGTTCATGATGAAATTTGAAAATTTTGGAGTGTTCATTAATTTTTCGGTCAAAGTTGCATTTTTGATGATTTCTTCAAATGTGATGATTTGAATGTATTAAGTTGGACATAAATACAAAATTGTTTATGAACTTCATCCAAAATTTCAGTTTTTGTGGAACATGCGATAGAGATAATAATATATAAATCGACCATTCAGAGGCATATTGCTAATTTATTAGCAATGAAAACGATATTATGTCCGATACCAGAGCAATTTCCCACTTGTTTTGAATCAAAATAACTTTGCTTATTATCCACCATATGTATTCCTTCATATGTTCCTCAATCTTCAAAACGAATCGCAAATTTCTCTCAACCTTTCTTATGAAATACACAATCGTGGCAAAATTTTATAGAACAAGCCCTCGTGTAACCCCATCAGTTTACCAAACTTTATAATTTTATTTGATTGCAATGAAGTTATCGAGAAATATGCTCATGTTGAAGCTCTTAGGATAATATTATTGAAAAAATACTCTTTCAAAATTGATATAATATTCGAGGACTTTGGCACATGCACAGGTACTGTGTATTCATAATTGTGTTTTGGTCAGTTGGGGGAAAACTCAGTAAAAGTTATCTGGGTGTTCGACAAAAATTAGCCATCTTCTCAGTGAAATTTTTGTGCATTTTAACAAAATTTATGTATATTTGTGCATAGTCTTTTGTTGACTGCTTAATATCATTCTAGACATATACAGCATTTTTGTTGAAGATGTTGAAATTTATGCTCGGTTAGTTAATATTTCTCCCTGGAATGGTAATTTTTACTGATAAATTTATACTTTTTGCGTTGTTAGGCAAGTCAATAAATACCTGTCAATACATGTTCATTGTTCCAGATCCTGGTGAGTTCATTAACAAGTAATTTGCGCAGAAAAATTAAGTTCCTCCATCCAACGAATTCCCAAAATATTCGCCAATTAATATTAATCATATTACTATAAATTCCTCAGAACTAAGAGATTAAGCACTATCTCTTTTCTTTAATTTCTCAAACATTTATAAATATCCACTATCTCTTTTTCCTCAATAAACAATATACGTTTCATAATGTGCGCCTGTTTATGTTTATCCATGCTAAAATATGAACAGTTTCGTTCAACATGAGGGACGCGACGGGACTGAGCTACGTATGGGGCCCATGGAAGATCTCACTATGCAAGGGGGTTTCATTTATTTTTGTCTGTGGCCTCGTACCCCATGGGTTGTCAGTCCTCTACATTAGTCGTGTTGGCATGTACCACCCCGATATTACAGACGTCTCGAGAACATGCGATCTGACCCGAATAATTACCAGTCAAAAAAAAAAAACACAACAACAAAAAAAAAAGGGAAAATATTACAGAGATCTACATACATTTTTCCTTTGTTCTTTGCGAGGGAGACAGGGCTTTGCATATTTCCCATTAAACTTTGGAAAACCTCGGAACCGTAACTAAGGGCTGACGGAATTCTAATAAAACGAAGGTGTAACATCCTGAGAAAATCGATACCAACCTGCAACAGAGAAAAAAAAAAAACTCATTAATCATGTGTAAATAATCGTCAACACTTACAAGAACAATGTGTGGCCCATGCAAGCTCCGGAAGTCCGAATACAAGCAGTAAAAACTATCATACGGGTCGTTAATTTTAATTTAGATAAATTCGGAAGCCCGCATGTTAAACAACACAGATATTATGATACAAAAAAAGCCAATAAACCGTAGCGAAGATATTCGAGCTCTGATAGGTTGTTCGTGTCTCATAAATCATTAACCAATTGCACGTTGGACTTTGACATTCATAAAAAAATAATTTAATGAGGAATAGTTTTGACGGACTCGTTGTGAAAAGTACAACAATTGCGAATAATAAAGACGGTAGAATTGCAAAGTTCCTCGACATTGAAGAATTTATTACTGTGAACGAGTGTCGCGTGTCATGAGTGCTGCTGCCATCGCCGGCGATCTACAATGCAATACTGGCTGTGTCGCTCCTCCTGTGCACTGACCCATGGAGGGCTTGGTTTCTCGAGCACTGAGTTTGCTTGGGCGCGTTTTCGCTGATGTGAAACACGTTCTTGTGCATAACACTGCAGTCGTCGGAGAAGTGTCATATACCATAAAACTTTTCTCAATGTTGTTCCATTAATTCAGTGTAATGGCGATTAGTATAATGGTGATTGCGCTCACCTGATGTAGAACACAATAAAATTTGAGGAGTAAAAAGTAGTTTGAATAATAGACACTATTCTTATTCTTCCTGAAAACAATATAATATTCAAAACTTTCACGAGGATTTGAGTCCTCCCTTTCAAAAACTTGATCGTCATTTTACGACGCGAGTAATACCCTGGCTGGCAGTGTCGTAAAATCCCATCAGGACCATTGACAGAGACAGCAATGAAGTATATGTCATGCTGCGAATACCCGGAATACGTCATGAGGTTGTAGTTGAGACCAAAGAAGACACGATAAACTGTGGGATTTATCGCTCTCCGGTCTGCCTGGAGAATTGATATTTTGCGACACCGAGTGACCTCAATTTTGTACTTCTTCCGCCGCAAGGAAAAGACGATTTTTTCGTCATTTTTATTTGTTTCAATAAAAAAAATTATGTTTTTTATGATGAGTGACGAATAAAAGTTGCTCCTTAATTCTTTATCCTCAGATAAATATACTCGATTTATCGTTAATTCCGGCAAAAAGAGTAAAATCAGGGAGGTAGAGTGCAACAATAACTACGTAATTGGACGTGATACAAGAAACTATGAACCGTCATTATTGGCCAATGTCGACAGTCACGGAGAGTGAAGCCTGTGCACTATCGTAATTCCTTTGTTGGTGACGTCTCCTTTTCAGTCCTTGTATCCAATGACACGTAGTGTCTATTTTGCTATGGATATATTCTCATAATATCCTTTCACTCTTCATCTGTACTTTGCCATATTTTCTGCGACAAAGACTGTTGATATTTTTTTTTCCATTTATTCACTTATGGATGTTATCGATATGGAAGATATATATATATATATACTCTCGAATAGTCTGAATTGCCGTGTTTCGATTGCCATCGACGAATTGATGTACACCCATCGTAAACGTTTTAACCTCAGTAACTTTGTCAAGGTTGCTTTATATAACCAAGTAACTGGACACGAGAAACGGAACGAGTGCTAACAAATTCACGCGTTTCAAAATTGAAGGATAGAAGATTAAATTCAATTGTCTTTGAATTTGTCTTTTCAATTTAAACACGAAAAAATGTAGAAAACATTCCCATCGCAAATTATCATAAATAGGTAAACGGTGAGAGAATTCATTGGAATATTAGGAGCAGTTTAGCAACAATTTACGATAATTTCGCCGGTGAAGGAACTTCGGAAACCAGTGCTCCCTTGATACTCGGACCTTGTCAACAACAGCAGTGGTAGATATCTCTCAGCTTCTTCCCTTCCGTTTCCGTTCCAATTGGAGGAAGCTACCAAGGTTTTTTTTCACCCAAATTAATTCCAATAGCACGGCTTTCTCTTTTTTCTCTCTGTTAAAAACTCTAAGCAGTCGAGATCTTATATTATGGCGTGCTGTAACTGATCAATGTTCATAAATTTCTAGTTGGCAGCCACGTTACGTTAATAGTATTTGCAATCAATAAATACAGGGTAATGCATAAATCACAGGTTGATTGAAATCGCGATTGAATAGAGACTGAAAACATTTGATTGTACATAGGCGTCCTTTCTAAAAAGGAGCAAAACCTAGAAGCCTTTTGTCCTTGATCTCATCCCGCTTGAAGAAGGAATTCTCGATTCTATTCCACGAAGCGAGGGAGTCTCCACTTTCGAGTTTCGCAAGAGAATAAACGTAGGCAAAAGAATTCATAAAAATTGTGGGCTATGAAACTGAAAAGTGGTTGTAGTATTATCATTGTATCTGACGAGCTGCATGAATATCAATGCCACAAAAATATAGCAAAGTTTTTTTTTTCATTCAACAAAAGCCTTGGGGAAATTAATGCTAATTAATGTCAATTTAATTGTAGACCAAAACCGGAACTTCTTTGTCCAGAAAGTTATCCAGCTCAGTTCTATGTATACATGCACAGAGGCCCATCGGGGATATGTACGAAGGTATCGTTCCGATGGGTATCGCTGACTCAGGTCACGCGATTTCTCGCTGCACACCTGTATGTATGGAACGTCATCAGCACAGAGCTCTACTAGAGTAAGTTGCAGACCTCGACGATTATACACATCCGTTCATTATGGTTAAGCTATGTTAAAGTATTCTTTTCGATATTCTCATAAACATTATCCATGTCTAAAATTATTTTCTCATTTGTTTTGAAACGGTTCGCAGATAAATTTAATTTTATATGCATGCAAAATTTAGCTTAAATAATTAAAATTCAGAAGTTCATGAAGTAAATAAATTCTTTTTGTTTGTTATTTTATCGGATACCAGTCGGGTTTTACGGGATATTTTTACACTTTGAATTATTTCAAAATTCAGTGTAATTAGATCCCGAATATTTATACAAAGAATGGTCATTGAAAATTAAAACAAATTAGAAATTCTCGCCGTTATATTGTTTCATGAAATGTCATCAAATTTCATGATTTTTTCACTCTAAATCACATTTAGTATCTGTCAATACAATTTAATACTTTTCACTAGTGATTTATGGCAATAATTCAAATAAGTTTCAGATCTGATTATAATACGCAGAAAAATATTGAAAATTTAGACCATTTCTAGGTATTCTTATCCATATGGTACTGGTATTGAAACCTTAAATGAAAAACTTATTAAATTATGAACAAAAAAGGAACACGCCCCAGGGTCACGTAGTAAAATAATAACAAGATTTCTAATAATTGAGAAAATAAATTCCACTTAAGAATACTAATACGTAAATCTACAGTCGATTGAAAGTATCATTGTTTACAAAAAAATTGTCTATGAATTGCAACATTCATTGATAAGTGATTAACTTTTTAAAAATTTCGATACGAAGCAAATTGAGAACTCTCACTGAATTATCAAACATAAATATGACGATAACACTAATGAAGCGAAGGTTTGATAGTTTATACAAGAATTTGATAATGATCATGACAGGCACTATCGATTTTTAATAGTTGTGACACTAAAGCTATCAGAAAATTGAAGAACATTGAAATTTGTTAAGCAGCAGTAGACCGAGAATTCCTCAAGTAATTCAATTTGAGTAAATTTATTAACATTAGAAATGTGCATATTTTATGGCGAAATGTAAATCCGGGCTGGAAATGAAGTTTTTCACTCAATTTCGATAGTGTACACTGACAGAAAAACGGTATTTTGGCTGAAAAATTAATTGTTGTTTCAAGAATTCATTTCAAGAATATGTTTGCTATCACATAATTCTTGGGCCAATCTTTTACTCGTGCCCCTTAAGTATGCACGTTGTACAGGGAAAACCTGAAAAACCTGATAACTTCCCTTTTCTGGACAATGAAAAATGCTTACGGAACAAAAGAAAAAGTTTGGCTCCAAAATTGTGTGATAGTAAAAAATATTCTTGAGCCAAGAATTAAGGTTTCAGCCGAAAGTATGTTTTTCTCTCAGTATAACAGCTCGCATTTCTGACTGAGGAGTCTTTCATGCAAATGTCCACTCTTTAGCCTCAACCGGCTGGATATTATAAAATTTTTTGTAATTATTCATTTCTCATGCAAGCCCTCAAACTGTCATAATGTTTCGTATGGCATTAAGTTACCATCAATATAGAACATGCCAATAAATTTTGCCTTCAATATTGTTTATCACTTTGGTTTTTATGTCTGAGTCCACAATCCACTTAATCCGAAAGGGAAAATCTCAGAGGCTGCTCAATACTATTATAATTCCTTATCATAATCATTCATTTATAGAAAAGTAATTGGAAGCAAATTGACCTTTGAAACTTCGTGCTCAGATCTCTGATGTGTCTGAGAAACTGCGATAAGACAATGCTCGAGCGAGTATTATCTCAGCTTCAACTGAGTCTCCAAGAAGTTGTGGAATCGAAAAGAACAACGACCATAGAAAACGTTTCGAGATCCTACAACGATCAATGAATTTATCATTGCTTCTAGTCCACTTATTGGGCAATATTTAACTGATTGTATGAACGTGATAAGATATCACGAAATTTCTTGGCAATTTTTAATAGTGAACATTGATCGCTTTTCAATGTTCTTTCTAAATTATTAGGTGCTTCATGCAATCGGTAGTATGTCTATAATAAAAATTAACAGACTGATTGACTATCCTGTTGCACTTTGGCCTTTCGGAAAAATCACCTTTATTGTATATGATTATAATCCAAACCGAAGGTGAGGTTCACATTCATCAAAAATTCTATTCATCAACCAGTACGTTAATATACTATTTCCGAACTGCCCTTCAGTTTTCCTCGCTCGCGGATTGGTACGGGCTCTTGCCCGAACTCGAAAAAGTGAAAATCATACAGCTCTGAGCATGTTTATGATCCGTAGTGGGTCAAATTAATATCTCCCCGACTAAACCGGTTTTGCAATAAAATCGGAATAGTTGCAATAATTCAGACAGTACAAAATATAAAAAATCAAAAAGTATCTGCCAGATAACTGAGTAACAGATATTTCTATGAGATTAAAGTGTTACGACACTTTATCCATTGAAATCGGAAACATTGAATTTCTATCATTTGTTAATGAGATATAGTCGAATTAGTAAATAAACGAATTTTCAACATTTTTTTGAGACGATCATCGGATTGGGTTGGATTGATTCGCGAAAAATGAGTGACAAAAATTGTGCTCACATACGCACACACGAACATCTTTCCAAAATCAGAAAGACTCTAGATAGCATGAACCGTGAAAATATAATGAAACCGCCGCTTCCCATTTTCGGGGTCATTGTAATAACTTTCCTATATCGGGAAGCTACTTAAAGTATACCTTTAGATAACTTCAATTATTTCTCGAATGATTAAATAACGTTTACTGAACAGTCATTTTATAATAATTAATTTTCCAAACATACCACTATTACGAAACGGTTAGGGAAATTCTGCTGAACTTTTCTCTCCGCGTGCAGTGTCAGAGATGAATTTCATGAGTTTAATTTTAGTTTTCGGTAAATATTTTTCACGAAAAATATTTCTCTAGGAATCCGCTCGATAATAAAAAAAAATTGCGTTAGCGGCGGTACACGCACGGTGGACAGGCGCCCTAAGGTGTATATAACTCCCCCCGCGAAGGGGGTGGAGGTTGAAAAGTCTGGGGCTCGACAGAATCAGTGGAGTGACAATTAGCCTAGCGATAGCCATAGGACTGGCGCTAGTAGACTAATTACTTTAAAGACATATTTTACAAGAGATCTTACAGAGTGAGTTGACTGTGTTCGAATATTCACCAGGTGCACGTAGCTGATCTACGTTTTATTTTTAACTTTCTGATAAGAAGTTATTATTTTTACCCCAAAAATGAAAATCGTTAATTTCATTAAACGTCGAGGGTTCGTGACCAGAAGATCCCCCCCCCATTATTTTTGAGAAGATGGGTGTGTGTGTGTGTGTGTGTGTGTGTGTGTGTGTGTGTGTACGCTTTTTTCGATCACGCTCCTGCGAGTAGGCATAATGCGATCGGAATAATTTTGATAACGATCGATAGGTGACTTAGTCTAAATCTAATTAGGTTGGGTGCCCACTCCCCCACCCCTTCTTGAGCTTTTTCAAAAATTGGGGTAACTTTTCGAGTCCTTTCGTTCACGCTCCCATGCGTGATGCAATCGAAGCCAATGAGGTCGTGATTGATAGATCTCTACTTGGTTCACACCTAATCACCATAGGAATACATTCCACCCACCCCTATTAGGGTTTTTTGTTCCCGTTGGGATGCTGATGGCTATATATATGGCCAGCAAAGGGCCGCATAAAAGAAATATAAAACACAAATTTCTGTTAAATATGAGTGGAATGCATGCGCTGGGGGAGCCCTTTTTTTATTATTGAGATTATCATAATCGCGGCGATATTTTTCATAACCTTTCAATGCATATTTTTCAATACGAACTCGTTGATTGAAAAGATTGAAAAAAAAGGTGATATCCTTCAGGCATCCAAACTTGTAGATCATGAATACCAACCATAACGATTAAGATTACTGCAGGGCGGCCTATTAACATGAATTATCGTTAATAAATTGAGGAATGTAAATTTGCCATCTTGTTCTCGCTTATTTTTTACTCGTGGATGAAAAACTGAGAAAAATAAACATTTTTGGCAACAATGATTCACTTTGTACAGAAAAATATTCTCTAGTGAATATTTGAGATTATCGTTCTCACAGTAAGAAAGGAACATATTTCCAAAGGATAAGATTGTTTTATTCCCAAAGATGACAGCATGCTTATGTGTGTTTCTATCAAAACATGACAATATTAAGATCTGAAGTGTTTCTGTTCCCCACTGTAAGAACAAAATAATGTATCTAGAAATATTTCAATTTGTTAAATTGACAGGACAAGATTTTCGAGTGTCAAGCAAATGTTTTTAGTCAAACTTTTTTTTTTCTTAGTTTAGTTCGTGATATTTCTGGCGGCCGCTTGTTGCATTATTACTATTAGTTTGAATATTTTACATATGGTAGGAGAGTACTATTATTTTTTCAAGTGTAAGATTAATAAAACAAGAACAGCCATACTGCATAAGGTGTAATCGTTGTTAATCAAATAACAAGTTTTCCAGAGTTTGAACAACGAGTTTTAAAAATTATTAAGAGAATGGATAGATAATCAATGATAACAGAAAATGACGTATCGACAGCGATCCACTAGCAATCAGGCAGTTCTGAGATTTCAGTAGGTGTTAATGGATGCTATTTATTCTCGTAAGGCAGGATATGATTCATATTAGTAATGAAATAAAAAATAAGTAAAATGACAAAATTTCAAATAAATTTGTTAAAAGAGCACAACAGACGTCAATTTTTAGCAGCTGTAATAGGTAAGTTTTCAATCAATTAACAAACTATAATTACAATTTTCTACATAACCATAACTGCTGATATTTATTTTTGTAATGTAGTTAGTTTGGGAACGATATCCATTTCAATGTCCATGGGATGGACCTCACCAATTATCCCCCTTCTGTTGAAAGAAGATACTCCAGTAGGCACAGAACCTATGACAGATGACGAAATTTCTTGGCTGTCTTCGATTGGGGTTTTGATGCCGCTTATAATCTTGCCAATAGCAGCTTGGGCCTTAGAATGTTTTGGTAGAAAAAAGACCGGGTGGGCTATGGGATTCCCAATTATTATAAACTGGTTGATCACTTATTTTGCCCAAAATTTTTGGCAACTCCTCATTGCTCGGCTGCTAACCGGAGTTTCTCTAGCATTTATGGGTGCAGTAGTGCCAGTTTATCTAAATGAGATTGCGGATCAGTACACAAGAGGAACTCTGGGCAGTTTCTATGGATTCAGTATAAACATAGGAATTCTTATCGCTTTAACGTTTGGTGCCACATTCACCTACCATCAATTTGCAATAGGTGCAATAATTCTACCTGTGATATTCTCCATAACATTTATGTTTATGCCTGAAACACCGGTTTATCTTATAAGGAAGGACAGAATCGCTGATGCTACCAAGTGAGTATTACATATACTGGCAATTCATGGAAAAAATAAAATTTATCAACCCTGAATATTTAATGTATATACTTTCAGATCTTTGATGTGGCTGCGACATAATAATACGATGATGGTCGATCGAGACTTAATGCAACTCCAAGAGAGTCTCGAAGAAATGGTACAAACTGGTAATTCGGTAAATATTAAAGACTTATTCAGAGATCGCGCCTCAATTACAGCCTTTATCATCGCTTCTGGTTTGTTTATTGGACAACATACATCTGGTTATACAATTGTGGTAAGCTTACTGCAAATTTTTCTTCAAAATGCCCTCCATTATGAACCGGTAAAACTGAAATTCATCTTTTCAGGTGACATACACTGCATTAATATTTGAACTTGCTCACAGCTCGTTGTCTCCGAATGTTGCGGCCATAATTCTAACAGGCATCCAAATTGCTGGATCATGGTTATCAACAGTGACCATCAATTTTACTGGAAGAAGATTTATTATTATAATTTCGTGCGTGGGGATGACGATTAGTCATATCATTTTTGGAATATTTTTTCTATTAATGGACCAGAAAATCGATATTTCTTCATTTTCCTGGCTTCCACTTGTTGTACTATCAGTATATGCGTTATCGTATTCTATGGGACTTGGCCCAGCTGCATACATTGTCGCGGCTGAGATTTTCAGCCCCGACATTGCGGGTTTGGGTATATCAATATCTATGATGCTCCTTTGGTCTGCTAGTTTTATAACCGTGAAATTCTTCCCACTAGTATCAGCTAATTATGGAAATCACACGTCTTTCTTCATTTTAGCAGCATTCTGTGCGTGCACCGGAATTTTTACATTTGCTCTCCTACCAGAGACTAAAGGAAAATCAAACCAGTCCATTGTCGATGAACTAAATAAAAAGAAGAAGAAAGATGACGACTATCCAGCAGTTCCAGATCATGTAATTCATCAATAATAATGATGAATTTTTAGCAAAATAAATTTGATAGCTTTTCTAATTGTAAGAATGAAAAAATAAGATGTGGAATTAACATTTACTAAACCCCTCAGTTGATCAATAACTTGGGTAAAATTCGACACATTAACTCGGAGAACTGAACACTTTCCAGTGCTAGTGTAAATTTAATAATTACATCCCTTTTAACGCATGTAAATTTATTTTCACGTTATCCATCTCAGTATTAATCTTTTATAATTAGTCATAAAAAAAAAATGTGTAGTTATAGTTTTTAATCTCCCTCTTAATTATAGTAAGATAAGATAATGAAGTTTTTGAGGAAAATGGATTTTTATTTCATGGCCATTTTTTTATTGTTCTTTCCTCTACATTCCAGAATCTCAGGAGATTCGCGCCCGGGACTGCGGCAACACGTTGGCTGGTTGTAATTTTTGCACCGGAAGTTCGCACCCCACGCAACAAGGGCGTGGTCTTACTTCTGGCCCCATTTGAATTCGGAAAGGTCGGCGGATGAACGTTTTTGCCTCGGTGAGTAGACTCACATACTACGAAACCACCAACAAAAGATCGCAATGGTACAACAAAAATAAAAATATAAAAATTGTATCCTTGCGTGTGCTATGATGGCACACCTGACGCTCGATACGTCGGCTGCCATTCCTTTTGTCCATCGCCACTCCACTGGTAACCAGCTTCACGCGCAATTACTGCCTTCTCTTGGACTCCAGCACCTGTTACTCGAAACTCGGAGCCAAGTACCTTGCCTGGCGACTTATACACATTAACAGTTTTTGCAACGATTCTCTGTGATAACCAACTGCAAATTGTTTCTTCCATTTCAAGCTGTAATTCCAATACGTGTCATCTAATTACTATCAAGTATGTGAAAGAGTGAAGAGATATGTGGCTACGAAATTATACGCCCCATGATGCAAGAAAGGGAAGAGTCCAGGAGAGGTGCATTTGTCTTTCGACTCTTGAATTATTATTCCACGGAGTGAAACGGATGAATGATGAAGATCCAAGTGCTTCTCTCAAATATCCATCATCGAGACTGCAGTGTTCTTCACCGAGCACTTTGTCGTTCAGTCGGCTTGGAAAAGCGCTGACGAGATAAATTCGTAAAGTCAACCTATAAACCCCGGGCATCTATGTTCTCGTTCTGTATAACGTTCTGTGTTGAACGAGTCTCTAATCTCCCACTACATTTCTTTTGATAACTTCATTGCATCTTCACTTATCTTGCTGTTGTTTTACTAGTATCAATGACAACCTTTTGCCGTCGAATAATGATTTTCGGTGGCAACAAAGAATAGGATAAGTTATGAACAAAAAAAAAAGATGCATGACGTTTCATTCCTATCTCACTTCCGCGATCCCTCTCTGTGTCGTGCCAAAGTAGTCTGGAACTCTCGAGGGTTCTTTCCTCTTCGCCCGTCTTCCACCGTCCTCATCCACCCATTCCCGAGGGTTTGTGTGCTGGTGCTGACTCGTCCTCCCTCTCGTTTCACCCCGGCAAGTACCTACTGTGCATCCCTTCCGAACCAGGCCCCACCCTTTCCACAATAGCATCCTACCGCGGTCGATACGTCTACCTACCCTCTATATACACCCTTATTCCTTCACCTCGCCAGCTATCGCCATTCCGTTTTTTTTATTTACATTTCATTTGGATTCTTTTCGCCTATTTTTTTCCACTCCTCATTTTCAATCGTTATAGAATTTTCAATCCATAATAGACACACTCGTTCACCATTTATTTCATCTTTATTCTCAAAATTCAAGTTTACACTTTCTGCGTAAAATCTGGAATTCAGTATAACAATAGAAGGTTCACAAATATAACATTCATAATCGTTACTGAGAACAGCTAGGTTTTCCGTTTATCTCATTGAAATCCCTTTCTCCCTTTTCACCATTCCAGGGAGGAGAGTGATGGGTCGAGAGATTGAGAGTACGTGAAAAACACGTCGGAAAAATGAGTTCTCAGGAGGTAATAAAACCGGTATAACGAGTATGGAATCCATTGTCAGGCGTCATTGGGTTTTCGAGCGAGAACCCAATGTAGTGTGCCCCATGGTTGATTCATTATGCATGCGTTTCAAGAAAGAGAAGAAAAAAACAATTTTGCCAGTATTCAAATTTGAACAAATGAAACTCAGAGTGACGTAGACGATAATTATCCAGTGTATAGGCGCATACCATCAAGTCCATCTCATTTAACAGCAGAAAATTTTCGTGGCACAGTTGATGGTTTATTTGACGAGTACGTATAATATAAGCCCTTCACGATGGACTTTGCTTTGCAGGAAGCCGTAAGTTTAGATAAGATCGCCGAGTGTCTGGCGGGTTCAAGCCCGTGTGCTCATCACCCCTGTCCCATAAACCCGTACTCAATCCCTACTTCGCCTTTCTCAATTCGACTGACTCCAGTTCTTCACTCTTGACTCGTTACACCCCATAAAGTGTACCCCCTCCCGCCCTCTAGTCGTAATAATCGACACCAACCCCACCGAGGGGAGTTCTGATTTGGTTGAGGATTCGTGTATATTGCTAATATACCACACGACGCCGATTTTATTGAGTATCTTTGAAGCTCATATGGCACATGCCATATGTGTAAGCGCTAACGTCTAATCACTATCTTAACAATTTACTTACATTGATCGAGAGGTTCATTACCAAATGCCTATTGACTAGAGGCAAAATCCCGTTGGCTGGCCTATTGGTACGAGATAATTGTAATCACTCTATTCTCGCTGTAAAAATCCGTAATTGATTTGAAGAATAGTTGATACCAAGTGACATTAGAAGATTACCATTATTGATGACAATTTTTTGCATGCCTCAAGTTCGCTCAAGTTGGTATCTATATTGTCCTGCGATAAGCGTTACGTTTATTTGAGTGGAATTTAAAATTAATATAACGGCCTCTGCTTGAAGCGTTCCCTACATAGATATCGTATAACTGGAGACAGTCTCTCTCTCTCTCTCTCTCTCTCTCTCTCTCTCTCTCTCTCTCTCTCTCTCTCTCTCTCTCTCTCCTTTCCTTTCTCTCTCTCTCTCTCTCTCTCTCTCTCTCTCGTCTATTAAATTAGGTATAGAATTATACACAATCATACATGTCCGAATTAAGAATTTTAATCCTGACTACACTGACAAAAAATCGTATATTTCAGCACGTGTGGGGCAATTTTGTTTTCAACGTGTGTGGGGTTTACAGCATGAGCCGTAGACGAGTGATGTAACCACACACGTTGAGGACGAAATTTCCCAACAAGTCCTGAACATAATTTAATCAGCCGGTTTCAGGCAGGAGTGGCATAAAATGTACTTTTCGGTGAAAAATTAATACTTCATTCCAGAATATTTTTTATGTTACACGTGCGTGTGAGTCAAAATTTTCAATTTTATAGTAAATTCATAAAATACACTTATGAATTTACTCTAAAAAAGTAATTAATCAAATAGATTTATAAAAAAATGGAGTCACGCACTTGTAACATAATATACTATTACGATCACATAATTCTTGAGCCAATGGTTTTCTCCCGTTCCTTAAGTATGCACGTCCAGGGAAGGAAAACATTATAACCTTCCTTCTCTGGACAAGGAAAAATACGTAAGGAACAGGAGAAAAACATTGGCTCAAGAATTATGTAATAGTAAAAAATATTCTTAAACCAAGAATTAAAGTTTCAGGGAAGAGTACGTTTTTCTGTCCGTGTAGAGATGATGGCGCACGTATAATGAAGTTTGGGGCGCTGTCACATGGAGTTATATTTCGTTTTTTAATGATATATATCACAATATATAAAATTAGAGTCAGAACCACAGTCAGAGTCGAATTCAGAAGCAGACTCAGACTCAGACTCAGAATCAGAACCAGAATCAGAATTAGCATCATATACGCCCAAAAACCCTAAAAACGGACATTTATATGCATTTAAACCCAATAAATCGGCTCCAAAAATCGTTACATTGGATTTTGTTATAATCGATTGATGATTTTCTTGATAATTAGAACAAATTGAAGATTCAAATGATAATGACTAATAATAATAATGTATTTGTTTTACAATACATCTCTTTGTTTCAAAGCACCCATATATTTTTCTCTGTTTACTTTTTTGTTACAGTATCAGGCTTAAGGCCATGTGTATTATGCCCTAGCTACTCCAATTAACATCCTCTCTGTTCCACAAAAGAAACACGAATACTAGCAGATGACTAGACACCTTGGAAGACCTGGTGTACCTCATTTTTTACTCTCACTTTATTCCCCGCTACGACTCAAGTAATGGTGGTACGGTTTTGTGATACCCTCAAATACAGTTGTGTTAGTGGGATAGGGTGGCGTTATATTCGAGCCTGGAAACCTCCGGCTTCAAAGGGAGCGACAAATTGAATATTAGCGCCTGTGTGGCCTATGCTTTTATTCCGGAAGCGTTTTTCCTCGCTTGTGAAAATATGATTTCCCATGGCAACGACGAGGGTCCTAACTTATCCACTATTTTCAAGGGGTCGAGAAACTGACAACTCATCGATTTACAGCAGAGAATAAGAAAATTCACCGCCATTGATTTGACACTTTTTTACAATTTTTCGACAATGAACAATCCGCAGAGGATTTATTCATGATCGAGTAGGTTCCGTTACTCGATCATCAGCAAGGACACATCATGAAATGCACAATATCTCAAGGCAATATTTATCACTCTGGTAAATTAAGTCTGCATGGGAGTGACATGATGTATGGAAATGATTCGAGATCTGCCCTCGTTCGACGACAGCTGTTCTCCAAGCGCAAAAGCTAAAGCCATTTGATTATATATGAGCGCCTTGAGATGTATAAACTTGGATTAAATGTGTATACGTAATCGATCCTTGTGTCTTTAGGATGATGACTGAAAAAGAAGGCGCGTGCCCCTGTGCGCAGCTGCGTGAGCGCGTCGAGATATAGCAGCAGGAAAAAGCTATATTCAGTTGAAAGAAATAAATAAAACTACCATGCGCAGAATGAATAGGGGAAAGTGGATGAAAAGGTCTCACAAAATGAGGCCCCGCAGCAAAATGAGACTCCTTTTTTTCCTTCCATTTCGAGTAAGGTAAATCAATTCTGCGTTTTTTAAATCAATGTAGCAGCTAATAGTTCATATACGGACAGGAACGAATGTTTTAAGTCTATAAATTCATGTAGAACCATACATTTCATTAAAACTATTAACTCCTTAGACTCTCTTATCAATGGGATATACAATTTCAAGGAAATTTAATCCATAATTCAGTAGCGAAGTGGTTAACCATGGTAAATCGAAAAAAGTGAACCACAGTTTGCCCTGGCGTCTCATTTTGCGTCATTTTTTTCTAATATATAAGGGAGACGGGGGGAAACGGAATTTTTTTAGTTGTCAATAATTCAACAATAAAAGGGTAGAATGTCCCAAGTGGAAATTTCTTCAGACGCGCCTGATGTCGGATCAAGTCTGGACCAGTCAGTAGTCAAGTTTGACTGATCAAGTGTTACTGGATGAGATTCTTCAATGTTTTATCTGGTTTACTTGATCCGGAATATTAAAGGCACATTCTGGTCAGGTCCTAATCAGGTGGGGCCTTGAATTTGATATCCGTCTGCCGGTAGTCAATTTGATAAGGTTTTGACTTGATTAGTGTGATCTCAAACTGAACTCAGTCTGAATATAATAGCTCTGATCAAGTCTTCATTGTATGGATCAGACCTCAACCTGGCACTTCTTTCTGCAATTACGTTGGTTACGTTTTAATATGGCAAGCCTAATCTGAATTTGTAGTCTAGCAGCCTCACATTATTCAGATCTTATTTTGATGAATAATTTACCTTCCAAGCAACGAATTTTATCAATGTTGCCATATCCAATTTTATCAATTTTTAGAGTTTAGATTTATCGGCATATTTTTCTGAAGTATTTACCATTGGCCACAGATGTCACTAGTTGCCTCCTCATTGTGGCGACCTGACGGTCGGTAACACCGACCTCTGCCACGACGGCAACACCCAAGTGCCAACCTAGCTAACAGCTGCTCGCTTCAAGACGAGAGCACTAGCGCTTGGTGTCTAGCCGCCGGAAGATTATCATTATTATAGTTCTAACGCCACAGCTTTGGTGATTCAT
This sequence comes from Psyttalia concolor, assembly GCA_030522845.1. Classification (NCBI taxonomy): domain Eukaryota; kingdom Metazoa; phylum Arthropoda; class Insecta; order Hymenoptera; family Braconidae; genus Psyttalia; species Psyttalia concolor. The sequence continues at coordinate 17,068 of JAPYZM010002399.1, forward strand.
TCCTTTGAGCTCTTTATAATTGAATACTTACCTTCTGTACTACCAATGTGTTTACTAACTAATAAATACTTGTTTGGTTAAAAGCGCCTACTTCGAATTATAATTAGTAGACCGAAAGGATCTCCTAAATTGGTGACCCCGACGTGATTCACACGGATTGCGATTGCACGCGCACTTAACCTGAAATCAGCCACGTGCCTCACGGCTAGACCATTCCGTTAACAATGTTTGGCGGACATTCGCCGGTCAATCCCCTGGACGCATCCGATGACGAGCTTCGAAACATCGGCGATAATGCCTCTGGGAGTGTCCAGCAGCAAGTACCTACTCAGCCTAACCTATCAGCAGCCTCCACGCCACGGACGAGCAACATAAATTGTCCTGGGCTGGACAACCTGCTAGGTCCCTTCGCTGCGAATGCACAGAGGATTCCTACAACATACCCTGGGCATCATCCGCATGGGGCAAACTACAACACTGACGATGGTTAAGTCTGGGCTCTTACTCACTTCAGACCACCCAAGTTCATCTGCGAGGATCCTGAGACTTGGTTCTACTGCCTTGAGGTGCAGTTCCGCACCAGGCGCATCAGCAGCGATGCCACCAATTTCGATGCAGTTCTTGGGGCGCTAGAACCCGAGCACATGAAGCAGATCTCTCACGTCTTGAGAATAACCCCAGACACAGAAAAGTACCCTTATCTTAAGCAGCAAATAATTAAGAGATTCTCTGTATCAGTTGATCAGCGCTTGAACAAATTGCTGACAGGACTTGAGTTGGGAATGAAGAAGCCCAGTCAACTCCTCAGAGAGATGAGAGAGCTAGCTTGTGGGACAGCCTCTGACAAGCTACTGCGCAGCAGGTGGCTGGGACTACTTCCTGACCTCGTTGGAAAAATCTTAAAGGCCTTTTCTGAGGACTGTTCCCTGGACAAGCTAGTTGAAGCGGCGGACAGCATCATGGAGACTTCCTCCAGCGCCTACGTCATATCTACACACGTACAGCAGCCCTCGGTAGCACCCGCCGACTACTTTAATGCCAACTCAAAGGGTGCGGTTGAGCAAAGGCTTACAGCCCTGGAAAGGGCAGTCCAGACCTTAACTCAGGCTATGCATGAGCTGTCAACAAAGGGGGGGCAACAGCATTCAAGGGGATCTCGATCGAGTTCACGCCCCCGCGCTGCGACGCCTTTCCAACAGGGCCGGAGCGGTTTTTGCTACTATCACGAGCGTTTAGGTGCCAAGGCTCGTCGATGTACCATCCCATGTGATCGATCCAAGGATCTCCTGCGGTCTGAATCGGGAAACTAGGACTGCTGTCGTCTGTACAGGCGGTTGGCGACAGCAACAACAATTCCATCATCAAGGAATGCCGCTTATTTATTCAGGATCGCCAGTCAAACATGAAGCTTCTCATCGACTCAGGGTCCGTCATCTCCATAGTTCCTCATACTCCTGGGCAACCCAACGCTCAACCGGCTGAGCTCAAATTTAACGCTGCAAATAACACAGCCATCAATACCTGTGGACAACAGATGCTCACACTCAACCTCGGCATACGCCGTTCACTCAAGTGGGTGTTTGTCGTCGCGGACGTCAAGACTGCCATCATCGGGGGAGACCTCCTAACGCATTACGGTCTGCTGATCGACCTGAAGGAACGCTGCCTCATCGATCGGAAGACGAAGCTCACTGCCAGTGGACAACTAGTCGAGACCTCAGTCTATGGTATCTCAACAATCGCTTCTGCTGATCCTTCTGTCTCCAGCTTACGAGAGCCTCCTCCGTAAGTACATTCCAATCACAATACCAGCACCCATTTCATCCACTGACACGGATAACCCTGTCGCGCACCATATCATCACCACAGGCCCACCTGTCGTGGAACGTCCCAGGCGACTCACTGGTCACAAGCTCCAAGCTGCCAAGAATGACTTCGACCTGTTGCTCCAGCACAACATCATCCAGTCTTCCTCTAGTCAGTGGGCGAGCCCCCTGCATATGGTTTGCAAGGAAAACGAAGGCTGGCGATCAACTGGTGACTTCAGGAGCCTGAACGAGCAAACAACTCCAGATCGTTCCTCAGTGCCTCATATTGAGGATGTCCTCCAGCACTGCCACGGCTGCAGCGTGTTCTCTACGATCGCCCTGACCAGAGCCTACCACCAGATCCCTCCAGCCCCAGAAGACGTCCCGAAGACTGCGGTAGCAACGCCTTTTGGACTGTTTGAGTTCCGGGGCATGCCACCTGGTCTGTGTAATGCCACACATACATTCCAGCGCCACATGGACAATCTCCTCAGAGATGTGGACTTCGCTGTCTGCATCATCGATGACATCTTCTGAATGAATGAATCTTCATGAATTATCTTCTCTCGAGACCCCAAAGAGCACGAGCAGCACGTTGAGGCTGTCTTCAAGATCTTGCAGGACAACCATCTATCCATCAACCCCAGCAGATGCGGATAGGAAGAAGTAGTTTTTCTCGGCTATTTAGTGTGCAAACATGGTTTCACAGCACCTCCACACAAAATCGAAGCTATCCAAAACTACCCTAAGTCTCAAACCATCTCAGACCTCAGACGTTTCCTGGGAATGGTCAACTATTATTGTCGCTGCGCTCCTCTCATGGCAGAAATTCAAGTCCCACTCAATGACTTGCTCAAAGGTGCCAAGAAAAAGGACAAAACCCCGATCACCTGGACACCTGCGCTCGAGGAAGCCCTGGACAAGTGTAAGGAGAACGCCATCTCTTTGGTTCAAGCAGCTTTCTTATCCCCAACTGCACCTCTTGCACTCGTCACTGACGCCTCAGATTTCGCCGTCGGTGCAGCCCTCGAGCAGCAGGAAAACGGGGTTTGGAGACCACTGGGATTCTTCTCGCGCAAGCTGTCTCCCACTGAAAGTCGTTACAGCACTTATGATCGAGAATTGCTCACAATTTTCTCCAGCATCAAGTTTTTTTCGACACATCCTCGATGGTCGTGCTTTTGTCATCAAGACAGACCACCGACCACTCGTGTACGCCTTTTCACAACGCGCCGAAAAAGCATCACCGCGCCAACTCACTCAGCTAGATTTCAGCTCGCAGTTTTCAACCAACACATCGTCCACGTCTCTGGAGAAGAAAATGTCGTCGTTGACGCTCTCTCCCGCATCAATGAGATTTCCATGCCAACAGTCCTGGACTCAGAGGCAATCCGACTCGCTCTAGAGGATGATGAAGAACTGCAGCAGCTCCTTCAGCAGAGCTCTCTCAAGCTCGAACGATTGACAATTGATGGAAACCAGCTTTTCTGCGACATCTCCACTGGATTTGTTCGCCCGTACATCTCTCCAAGTCTATGCAAACGTGCATTCAACGTTGTCCACGGTCTTGCCCATTCAAGCGGCCGCGTAACTTCCCAGCAGCTCAAGGAGAAATTTATCTGGCCAGGCATCAAACAAGACGCCTTTCGTTGAAGTAGGGAGTGTCCCGCTTGCCAAAAATCTAAGATACAACGTTACAACCACGTCACTCCCAACCACATTGGAGTGCCAGACAACAGATTCGATCATGTTCACCTGGACCTAATAGAACTTCCTCCAGTCCGAGGCTCTCGCTATTGCCTCACAATGATCGACCGCTTCTCTCGGTGGCCAGTTGCCGTCCCCCTAGCCAACATGGAGGCCGACACAGTTGCTACTGCATTCTATGG
>JAPYZM010002400.1:0-18956 GCA_030522845.1 Psyttalia concolor
TGTATAAGGCGACCTAGTTCTAAATTAATGAGAAGGGGAACCAATGCATGGGAGCTTATGGGAGCCAAATCATATAAAAGGGGATGATTTCGGCGTCTCGTCCTCAGTTCCGGAAGCAAGTCAACAGTGTCATCTCCAGTGGCCCCAGAAGCCGCCCCTACAAGTGCCAACGCCCATCGAGTCTCAGTTCCCAGACTCAGGCAAGTCCCCAGTGTCGTCATCCAGCGGTCTTCGATTTGCGAGTCAGTCGCCAGCCTTCAGGAGCCATCGAGTTCAGCCAGTCTAAAGGTTGCGGAGTCGATCCACCAGCTATCTGAAACCTCAGTTTCCGAAGGCACCCTTCAAGCGTCAACTCCAGTCGTGGTTACTGGTTACTCTCCAGACCCAGTCCCCGGGTCTCCTCAGTCATCAACTTCAGCCGGTCTAAAGGTTGCGGAGTCAACCAACCGTCCGTCTGAAAACCCAGAGACAGATCAGCCCTACAACAAAGTCTGCAGTCATCAATTTCGGGCGGTGTCAAAGTTCGCGGAGCCCCCCAGTCACTCGTCTCCAACTTTATCATCGCAAGCACCCAGCCGGGTCAACGCTGAGCCTCATTTGTAGAACCCTGTTAGTTGGCTAGCTCATCAGCGTCTCCGGCCTCAATTACCGCAGTGACACAGACCATCGGCTCCAACCAAGTAAAGTCGCTCCCCGTGGTATAAGCGACTCTACCGAGGCCCGATTTACGAAAGGTTCTCTGATCACCCGGTCTATTGCATTGGTTGACTATTTCAACTGGTCCAAGACCATCAACCACATCAAAGCCATCAACCACATCAAGACCACCAACCACATCAAGACTATCAATATCATCAACCCTATTCAAGGCACTGCCGGTACCTGGGTCATCACCACAACCCGAGTCAGCACCCTCGACAGGAGCCTGTCTGCTTCTACCATCCCGAACCCACAAGGAAGTGAGAAATTCCAGCTTTGGATCATCGCACCAGTATCCAGAGTCGTCGCATCTGAGTGATCGCACCCTCCCCCTTCAAAATCTCAACAACTGTAAGTCACAACGCAACACATACTACACCTCTTTTTGATCACTCTCAAACTATTACACTGACTCCTCGGTTTTATCTCGGATCTCTTCTGTATTATTTCACTTTTAAGAGTAAACCACCAATTTACTATAAGTACAAGGGAATATAGGGTATTCTTTCTCACTCCTCCTGGTTTGACTCCTAAGATTATCCATGGTACACCTTAGTGTTTTTTCTCCCACACAATCAGTTCCCAACCTCGAGAATTGCTCCTCGAAACCATCTTGTCGGTCACTACCTGTTTTTATTAGTCACGGCCCGGTCAACTCAAGGGGCAGTCCGGCGAGCGATGTGAGACGCCCGAGTAAGTGTATATGAGAGTGTATATGTGAAAGTAGCCCATCATTGGAAATGCCGGATTTCCAACAACCAATATTTGAATTATATATGAGTTAGATTTCATATCTAATGAGGCATATACAGGGTATCCCAATGCTATATGCCGCTCCAAAAGGGGGTGGTTCACGAAGTGATTCTGAGCAGGGAAGTCATTTTCTACTTCTTGACCACAAGCACCCCTTAGGAGTTAGTAGGATGAGAGTGGGAGCCAATAGGAGTACACTTGTACGTCCAGTCGGCGTTCAGAAAAATATTTAAAAGTTGCGAAATCCAATCAATTAATTTAATTGGAATTGGCAACGCTTCGAGTGGTAAATCCACTCCCCATCAGGGTAAACTCCTTTATTTACATGTAAACAAACAATAATCATCATTGACATTAACAATAGTTAATACATTTGAAACGGACACAATTTTTTATAAAAAACTATTGCGTTAATATTGTCCGAATAAGAAAGTCTATCAATAATTTAAGGATTAATAAAGACAACATTAATTGCCAAATAAATGGTGTCAACCCATTTTGAAGTGAACTCTCCTGGGATTTCACATTCTGAAAATCCTTTTTGTATATAATTACTTAGGGAAGTTTTCCACGAAATGTGCAACAATAATACATGATCTTCATCCTAACCTTAAAACCCACAGCGAAAGTAAACAATACACTTTCCGTTATCTAAAAAACCAACTATAGAAATAAATTATCGTCAGTGGAAACTTACAAGACTTTGTCTCATTATTTAATAAAAATTATGTGTCATTTACCATTAAAAGTTACATTGAAACCCAAAAGAAATAATACCAGTTAATGTAGATACCCTATTGTCAGTGAAAGCAGTTAGTTAATTGAAACGTCAATGTATAATAATACACTGCAACGTATCCCATAGCAAAATCTTTGGTATCAGATTAATTAGGCTAGTTTTAAAGTAAATGGAGCAGCCTTAGTCGAGGAAACACATTCAAAAACATTAAAAATTGTCAATAACAAACAAAGGTCATAACAAAAAATTAAATATCTTAATGGACAATCATACTTATCAATTAATTATTTTCAGGACTAAAATTAATTAATATATCATAAACTGCCCCTAAACTTTTTCTATCATTTGTAAAATTTACTGCTGTGTTTTTCTTTTTTTATGTGTTTATTGTGGAGCACGAGGTGACGACCTCGAGTTCCCAACGTTTATCGAGCCTCGGAGACTCGATTCGTGTCGTACGGATCCGTGGATCTGCGGAGGATGGCGAGATATCCCTCCTATCGATCCGACCACACGTTTATCGTAGTCAGGTTTTCCGGCGCTTGCGGCGTGCGATGACCAATGCGGTCACTGGTGGGCGAGTGTGTTTGCCCACTTCCGAGCAGATCAGCACCTCGGCGTCCCAGGCCCTGAGGGGTCCCGGTTGATTCGCCGTGAAACTGGACTCCTCCAGAGTAGCGAATACTCTGGAGGAGAGGACCCTCCGACGAACTGAGATGTTCGTTGGAAACGATAGGGAAGTAATTCCTGAAGACAATCACAGTGAAAAGTGTGGTTCACAGCCTGGGATAATGGCTAGTGCGTAGTACGCAACTCATGTGACTTGCGACGAAGACTCCTGGTGGACCTCGCCTACTCTACCACGTCACACTGAGGCTAGCCGGATACCCAATTGTCCGGCCTGCAAGTCCTCTGGGTAGATGAGGAGATTCCGAGAGGCCGGTTTTGTCGAACCTTCCGCAAAGGTTCGGCTGGCGCCCAACCATTAGTGTTAGAGGCAGTCACCCTCAAGTTAGGATATTTCTCCTGGGTGAACAACCCGGGAAAATATCCTTACAGAGGTTCCTAACGGGGTATTGCCTTGCGGGAAGCTTACTCTCACTGGCTCCATTCCCGATCACAGATAGAGTTGGGCGCCAGCTGGGTTTTCACCGAAAACCCAACGGTAAAACCGGCCCCTAGGGGAAACTTAGTCAGCCTAGAAAACTTTCAGGGTGGCGGAACTCATCGTCCCGGCCAACATCAGAGGGTGTGGTAGAGTGGGCGAAGTTCGGCAAACCAGCAGCCAATTTACCCCTATGCGAGTAGTACTGGGGCGTCGGCCGTCTCGGGAGTCTATAACCCCGAATACGTCATTCTCGGTGTCCGCAAATAGCCTGCGAATCCTTTCCACCCCGCAGAGTGCCGAGACTCAGGAAGCACGTGCGACCAAAGTAGCCGCATGCCTTGCCTCAACCACCCTAGTCTACCCTAACTGAGCCCTGAGATGTCGGTTATGGCCATCTCATCGCGAGTCCACCCCCGACTGCAACTCCAGGGGTTAACGCGGCTCCAGTTTGCCAGGATCTTACTATCCCCAACTGGACTACCATATTCCCCGGGGATTTCATGCCTAAAGAGGCTGCTTCTCTGAGAATCGGATCTCCCAAACGATGCGGGTGCTGAAGCCAGATCTGGTAATGTGGCTGACACGTCCAAAATGGCCGTTGTCTGGTCTTGCAGTGGGATCCCATTCCAGAGCGCTGCTTGCAGCACGAAGAGAGGCTTTGTGAGGACTAAGGTTGGTGGAATACATTTCTACAGCTGTTATGCCCCACCTAGTCCCTCGATGGACTTCCGGGATTGGCTGTCTGAGGATACGAAGTAGTACTTCCCCGTAGCGATAGCTGGGGACTTCAATGCCTGGGCAATCGACTGGGGAAGTCGTGAAACCAAAGTCATAGCTCAGGCTGTGTTGGAGGCCATGTCAGCGCTGGAAGTGGTTCTGCTTAACACTGGCACGGAACCTACCGTCACTGGCAATACCGCACTGGCAATACTGTCATCACAGGCAGCGTGGGAGGCCACAAGCGGCCCAGGTCATCAAGGAGCTTAGAATGGAGGAACGCAAGCGCTCCAGAATGAACGAAGAGTTCGATGGAACCTGCTGCTCACACCCAACACCTTAGTTGAGCAAGGGACGTACGTAAGACGATGACAATGTGGAAGAGCAGACAGCTGTGACCTTGCTCGCGAAGTAGTACTTAACGGTGGTGCCGCGAGGGAAAAAAAGGTCGGGATGAAATCCTGGGGTGAGGAGGGTTTAGTGGGTGAGGGCCCAGGGCCGGCGTGACAGTAAACACCACGCCTACTGTCCGTGATAGTGCGATAGGTACATTCTCCTCGCAAGACCTCGAAGGAAAAAAACACACCCGCGCACACACACACACACACACACACACACACACACACACACACACACACACACACACACACACACACACACACACACACACACACACACACAGCATACGCACACACGCGCGCGCATACACACACGCACACAGACACACATCGAAGAGAAGACCCGCAAAGTGCTGGTACTACGGTCATCTCGCTGTGGCATGCAAAAGTGATATTGATCGGTTGAAACTTTGTGCCAAATGTGGAGACGTTGGCCCTTCATCCATAACTGCAACAAAGAAGCTAGGTGTACTGTCTGTGCCGAACAAAGTAGGGCAAAAAATATTGACCATTTCGCCGGGAGCAGCAAATGCCCTTTTTAGAAAACGGCAGTCAAGACGAGGGAAAACAATCTACGACGATGACGGTATAAGGGCTTTGCGAAGGCTAAGGTGGATGGAATTTATTTCTACAGATGTTATGCCCCGCTAAGCTTATTCGTAAAGGAATTCACAGACTTCCTAGATTGACTGGGGGAGTAAGGAAACTAATACTAAGGGACAAGCGGTGCTGGAAGCTATAGCTACATTGAACGTCGTCCTTTTGCCTATCGGTAATCAGCCGACTGTTATGAGAGGAGAGAAGAGTGCAATTGTAGACCTTACCTTCGTGAACAGTGCCCTCGCTAAGGGAAACACCTCATGGAGAATAACTGACATCTATACGGCGAGTGACCACCGGGCCATACTTTGGGAAATCTGCACTGACCAGGAAACTTGATCAACAGTAAAAAAGACCAATGACGTGGATTGCTGGCCTTCGAAAGGCGGCAGCACAGCTAGGAGATTCTGTCAACGTGCGCGGAAAAAACAGAACTTCCCAGAATTAGAAGTGAGGTAGTAGAAGACACGTCGAAAGCTTACTAAGACCATAAAACGGAGTGAGAAGCAATGCTGGAGTTAACTTCTTAGCGAGGCAGAAAGCGATCCGTTTTGCAGACCTTACAAGGCGGTGATGACACGACTTAAAAGTCAATTTATGCCATCACCATCATGTCCTGTACTCATGAATAGGATTATTGACGAGTTGTTCCCTCAACAACCGGAACTTTTTCATCCTACAGAATAATAAACAAACGTAATGGTGGCAAAAATAATCAGCGAAAAGCTGATGGAAGCGTGCACGAGAGTAGGTACCACCAAGACTCCGGCCTTCGATGGAATCCCCAATGTCGCCTTAAAACCAGCAATTCATGCTATGCCTGACATTTCCCTAGATGTATACAATGAATGCCTTAAGGAAGGTACCTGTCCCGGCATGTGGAAGCAGCAGAGGCTGGTATTGCTCCCGAAAGGGAAAAAACCACCAGACGAACCATCATCATATCGTCCACTCTGCATGCTCGATACCGCTGGTAAGATACTCGAGCGTCTCATCCACCAACGCATTAAAGCTGCAGTCGAACCTCTGCTAGACGAAAATCAATATGGTTTTTAGGAAGGCCGATCCACTTTCGACGCCTTCAACTTTGTCATCAATACCGCCAGGGACGCGATCTCTGGGGAAAGATGACAAGGTGGCACAAAAACTATTGCTTGGTAGTGACGCTCGACATCAAGAATGCTTTCAACTCGGCTAGGTGTGACTGCATCATGGAGGCCCTTGCAAAGTTCAATGTACAGAAGTATTTGCAAATAACCATCAAGAGCGACTGCACTGGAAAAGCCCTGAAGTATGATACGGAGGTCGCTCCCAAAGAGTACAGAGTTTGACATAACCGTCCAGCAAATCCATCTCTGGATGAATACTGTAAGACTTAGCCTGGCGGAAAAGCAGGCATGAGCTGTTCATTCTTGGCCTGCTCGCCTATGTGGGAGAGCAAGGAGCATTAACGCTCATGCGAGAGAGTTGGTAAACACCCTTAGCACCTCGTTCAGACGGCTGAGGCGAAGTGGAGCGCACGCAGAGCAGGTAAAATCCTTGCGGATCATGCCGGCAGCTTTCCTCGCCAGCAGGACGCGAACGCTTACTCAGGGAGGCACATCAGAGGACGAATGGAAAAGGGTAATGCTGAAGATCGATCTAGTGATTGCCTCGGAGCCATATAGACATCTTCATTCATGGGAGACGGATCAGAGTCGTAAGGCTATCGTTTGTTCTTGCGAAAAGTACCCGTTCCAGAGGGACCACCGATAACGCTGGCTTTGTGGTAGCTAAGCTGGATGGAATTTATTTCTACAGTTGTTATGCCCCACCAAGCCTCACCATTGGTGAATTTACGGACTTCCTGGGCAGACTGACTGAGCACGTGAAGCAGCACTTCCCTATCGCAATCGCGGAGGACTTCAACGCTTGGGCACTTACACGACTAAATCGAGAGGACAAGCTCTATTGGAGGCCATGTTTTTCCTGGACATTGTCCTTCTTAACGACGACGATGGACCCCCCTTCGAAAGAGGGGAGAAGAGTTCAATAGTGGATCTAACTTTGTGAGCAATAGTCTCGTCAAGAGGAACTGTTCCTGAAGACTATTGGATATCTACACGAGCGATCATCGAGCCATCTTTTGGGAGATCGGTACTAACGGAAAAGCTGGCCACAGAACGAATAAGACCAACAGCATTGGTTGACGAGTAAATAGTTTCAAACCCGTCTCGTATACAGTAGCATTAAATGTTCGGCCGATTAGTGGTGATAATGCAATTACAGGACATTATGAGGGAGGTGATTAATGCCTGCCATGCCTCTATGACGAAGCAACGAACCACGAATAGACACTCACCTATGTACTGGTGGAATGAGACTATTGTTGCGTTGCGAAAGGAGTGTAACGAAGCCCGGAGGTCATCTAAACGTGGAAGGAGAAGTCCTAACTTCCAGGTGTTAGAGAAAAAATATAAGAAGGCACGGCGGAAGTTCAGCAAGGCTATCAAACACGGCAATAGACAATGCTGGTTTGTACGAGTGTGGGAAATACCAAAGCTCCAGGCCGGGATGGCTTCCGAAACGTCGCACTAAAGTCGGCGATGCTTGAGCAGTTCTTAGACGTCTACAATGAGTACCTCCGAGAAGGCACCTTTCCTGTCGTGTTGAAGGAGAGGACGGTATTGCTCCCAAAAGGGAATAAACCATCGGACGCACCCTCATCATATCGTCCTCTCTGCATGCTCGATATTGCTAGGAAGATCCTTGAGCGAATCATTCACCAGAGAATAGACGATGTCATGGACACAGTGCAAGCCGAAAATCAATATGGGTTTTGGAAGGTCGATCCACTTTAGATAGCATACATCTTGTCGTCGATGCCGCCAGGAAAGCGATTTGAGGGGACAGATGGCTCAACGGCCCTAAGGAGTACTGTTTAGTAGTGACACTAGATCTCAGGACTGCTTTCAATTCAGCAAGGTGGAACTGCATCATGGAGGCTCTTGTCGAATTAGAACTACCAGGATACATACGGAGAATGGTTAACACCTCTTTCAGTGGAACGGTCCTTAAGTAAGATACAGAGTCCCACCCCAGGAAGTATAAGGTGACAGGAGGAATACCCAAAGATTCAGTCCTGGGTCCTTCCTTGTGGACTATCATGTACGATGGGCTGCTGAAGCTGAAACTGCCCGAGCGAACCAAGCTTGTTGCGTTTGCGGACGACGTGGCCGCGGTCATCGTCAGGAAAAATCTCGAGGACATGAAGCGAATGTTCAGATCAACGTTCGAGACGATCCGCTGCCGGGCGAATTTTGTGGGACTGAGCCTAGTGGATCAGAAGACGGAAGCCGTATTGATCAGTAGCAGGAAGAAGATCGAGACGATGACACTGCAAATCTGATAGTGTGAAATCACCTCCCAGCCAGCCGTACGGTACCTGGGGGTGATGATCGATGCGCGATTGCATTTCAAGCAGTAAGCGGACCGCGTAGGGACCAAAGCATCAAGCGTCAGATCCACTCTATCACGCCTAACAGCGGAGGACCTAAGCTGCGAAAACGAACACTGTTGTCGTCAGTGAATCCTTCAGTACTCGCCGATGCTATTCCCATTTGGGGAAATGTAGTCAAATTGCAGGAACCACGACGTACTATCGCGCCAGTCTACCGACTAAGTGCCCTCAGAGTTGCAAGTGCATATCGGACAGTCTCAGAGGATGCGATATGTGTCATCGCTGGAATATTACCGAAAGAAGTACTAGCAGAAGAGCGGAAATCCTTGTACTGGTGACGGAGATCAGAAATGCACCGTTCCGAAGCGCTCTCGACTGGGTAACGACGAAGAAGCCTGCAACTTTGGCAGCTAAGCTGAGACACTTCTACAAAGGGGAGATGGACCCATCGCTTGATCCCCAAAGTGGAAGGGTGAGTAAGCCGAAAGCATGGTGAAGTTTATTATCATCTTTATCAAATGCTTTCAGGACATGGGTGTTTTTGGGCTTATCTTAATAGATTTAAGCATGAAGATTCTCCAGAGTATGCCCCTTGCCATCACTCGACGATAAAAGTATTATCTGACTCATGTGATTATAAGCCGCATTCGTCAGATAATAGTTTTATCGCCTGGTGACATAATCTATTATATCATACTTGGCTGTTAAGGCGTTAGTCTCATTTTCTGACGGGTCGGTCACTTTCTGCTAGCTTGGAAAATTTGACTGACGAGAGATAATAACGAGCGAGTCTCCTTACATCTACCCAACTGGAGAAATTAGTTTCTATTCAAAGGATCTCCTCTCGCTTGGCTGAGCGGTTTATTGTTTAACTCGATTATATAGCATTGAATGCTTTGAAATTGCATTGAAATTATCAGCCTGTGCAACACAGGGATGAAATCTTCTCACTAGTTACCTAGATTTTAAAACGTTGAAAGTGTGGGAAATTAAGGGGTTAGGGGTAGTCAGAATTTTCAAAAAATCAATTTTTTTTGCATTTTCGTTAAGTATAATATCTTAAAAATAATCTCTAAAATTTCAAGTTGATCCGATAATTAGTTTTTAAGGTATTCGACAAATAACAAAGAGAGCTCGGGCACTTCAAAGCGCTCGGGAGTAGGTAGCTAGCGGCAGCTGCAAGAAACCGGTTATTAGGGGTCTATTGGCATCGATGGACTCAGACTTTGGTGTATGTAGTAGTACCTAAATCAATAAATACCTATATATATTTAACTACAATTTCTAGGTAGTATAAGTGCTAGAAATTATTTTTTTTCGGCACGTCACTAGCATGCCTGTAGCAGTTGTAGAGAGGAGTCGATAGTTGTGCGTTAATAAAATATATTATTTTTGAAGTTCTTAATTATGGGACGTGATACGAGAAAAGTTTTGAGAGAAGTTCGGAAATCTGAAAATGTCCGTAAGTCGTATCCAAAGAACCGAAAAAAAGTATTTAACTCATAAACGGCGGAACGTGATGACAGTGTTCGAAGTACATCGTCTACAAAACTGAAAAATAATACTGAAAACGAAGTACCCCAAAGTTGTACCTCTGAATTTTGAATAATTAATTTTATTACGGTATTCCCTGCCATTTCTGCTCTTGTGAAATGTAAGAAATGTGATGGAAACATTGAATTTCAGACGGCTAGTACACGTGGGCTGGGATTTAAAATTGTAGTTTCGTGTAATATCTGTGGCAGTGAATATATTCCGTCCTGCTTTTATATTGGGTATTCTTATGAAATAAATAGACGCTTTATTTTTGCGATGAGAATACTAGGGATAAGATACGAAGGTTTGTGCAAGTTTTGTGGCCTGATGGAGATGCCGTCTTTTTTAGATAAAGCTACGCATACAATATTATTGAAGCACATTTTAGATTGTGGTAAAAACGTTGCAGAAGCCTTGATGAAAAAAGCTGTGAATCAAGGAAAAGAAGCGCCAAGTGAAGATGAAAATAATAATGATTTGACTGTATCGGGAGATGGAACCTGGCAAAAACGGGGATTTACATAGTCATTTGGAGTTTCTTCTATAATTGGCTGAAATATTTTTTATATAAACATTAAAAGTGCTTATTGTAGGCTATGTGAGTACTGGAAAAAGAAAATAAATCCGGTTGAGTTCGAGGAATGGTACGAATCGCATGAAAATGAGTGTAGTGCTAATCACAAGGGGTCTTCGGGGAAAACGGAGGTGGTTGCGATGATTAAAATGTTTCAGCAGTCTGCCACAAAACATGGAGTTAAATATACAAACTACATTGGCGATGGTGATTCGAAAACCTATTCTGGAATTATCACAGCAGATCCTTACAAAAATATAACCATAAATAAAAAGGAATGTATAGGCCATGTTCAGAAGCAGATGGGAACTCGACTGCGTGCTCTGAAAACTGAACAAAAGGTCTTGCTGGTAGAGGCAGGCTTATAGGAAAAGTAATAGACAAATTAACTGTGTACTATGGTTTATCAATACGTCGTCATTGCGATTCTATTGAAGATATGAAATCTGCTATTATGGCAACTTTTTACCACTACGGTTCGACTGATGAAAATCCAAATCATAATATGTGTCCCAAAGGCAAGGATTCTGGGTGCTCTTACCAGCGCGCTGAAGCAAGTAGAGAGCTTGATATCTATACTCAAGATTATTCTCCCTTACCTCCTGATGCTTTGGAAGCTATTAAACCGATTCACGACGATCTCAGTAATGATAATTTACGTTCAAGATGTGTAGGTGGATTCAATCAGAATAATAATGAGAGCTTCAACGAACTAGTGTAGAAAATATGTCCAAAAACCGTGAATACTAGTTCTACTATCGTACAAATTGCTGCATACATAGCTAGTTGTCTAGTTAATGAAGGTACGATTTCATTATTAATGATTGTGGATACCCTGGGACTTAATTGTGGGTCTAATTCCCATCGGTATGCTGAAAAGAAGGATGCTGCACGTGTGAAAGTGGCAGATCAGGGCGCCAACGACAACACTCGGGAAGGCAGAATGCTTCGTAGACAACCGCAAATTGATATTTTGGAAATTTTCACAATGGCTGAAACTATTATATGGCCCAGGAATAGATGACTCGGTGTAAGTCATTTAATAATTCGTTTTTTTGTACGTAAATCTAGTGTGAAACTTTGAACGCGTTTTTCCCAAAACTATGTTTTTTGAACTGGTGACAACTGTAACTCGAAAACCGCTCAGTTGATTTTACTGAAATTTATACAGCTTTTAGAATACATAATAAACTCGGGCCTGATCGAAGGATTTTTTTTTTTAATTTCGATTTTTTAAAACCAATTAAATGGTGATTTTTTCCCAAAAATTATTTATTTATAAAACCAATTTTGGTTATCGGATTGATTTTAGATGAATCTCCAAGGACTTGATGATTGTCACCGCAAGGGCCTTTTTTTGAAACTGTGCTACCACAGCGGCTTATAACTTCGGAAATAATTTGTTTTTTTTTCTAATTTTCGTGACTTCAAGTCAAAACATTGTTTAATAATACCATATCACTACTTTGGTAAAATACAACGATATAATAGCAAAAAAAAATACTGAACATTCTCATTTTTTCGTGCCTCTGACTACCCCTAACCCCTTAAGATTGGCTTTACCACGACCTTCCCAACATACGAGAAGCTAACAGAGTTCATCTCGAGCATAGCTACAGCTAGGGAGGGGCCCGAGCTGCACATGCCTCTGAAGGTTGGTCAGTGCGCATCTCAACCAAACCAGAAGGATTCAGCGTAGAGTTTTCATCTGCAGTCATCGAAGCCTGAGCCAGCAAAAAAGATGGCCATCTCAGCTGGTACGACGAAAGACCCAAAGAAGAGTGCACCCTCTGTCTCATCAGCGGGCATGAGTGTATACCCCTACTCAATGTTCTCCAACGATCAATTCATTGATAATTGTGCCATATTCAAGACTTTGACTCCGGAGAAGCGAAAATAGTTTATGGAAAAAAGTACTTGTGCTTCCATGATTTTGGAAAGCACTCTCTTCCTCCATGTCGCACAACCAGTATATGCGTTGTGCGTCATCAGTCAATGATACATATCAATCATTCTGCGAATGGTACTCAGAGTGGGTTCCGTGAGCCTTTCGTGACTCAGTAGCCTTATCAGTATGCCACGATTCAATACGACCTACTGTATTCGGGCCTGGAATATCCTTGCAGTGACTTTCTTTGCCAATGTCGTCCTCGTCAATGGTACCGCACATCTCTGCGCATCCTCTATGGGTCCGCTAACATCTAATTCACCATTGGCAGCAACGACGAGCCAAAATCAGCCCCATTTCTAGCCTGTAGGGTTCTTAACGAACCGTAATGGATGAAAGACATCTGTTTCCTCTGGGCATCTATCCGTTTGTCAGTTACAGTTATGTGGATGATATCTTCGGTAGAGCAGACAGAGAGGAGAGGCTAGAAAGTGTGGCTAAGCAAGTGATCAATCTCTGCTTAATAGATAGGTTTTTTGTGGAGAACTGGCATAGTAACATCATTTCTGTTCTTCGATCTTTGAATGCGGAAGGTGTCTGTCGAGATCAGAAGCCACTGTAGGACTCGATCGATCACGAAGATCCATGGTCTTTCGTTGGAGAAGTTGGAATGGGCGGATGACCCGTTACCACAACTAGCCCAGAAGTGATCTCCGTTGAGTAACGAGCCGTATCAGGTCAAAACATTTTTTTCGTCGTTGGCTTGGTCTTGAAAACGATTTCCGGCTGAAAATGCATGGGTTCTCTGACGTTTCTCCACAGCTATAACGGCCATGGTCTTTGTGAAAGTAGTGGGTTCCGGCGGGGTTCACGTCTCATTAGCGATCGCTAAAACCAGGGTAGCTTCGCTGAAGAAACGCATTATTCTACGTCTCGAGCTGGCCTTCTCTGCTTTCTTCTCAGGCTCTGCTCTCAGAACTAATCATCAAATATTCCTGCCAGGACAAAATGCCCCGTATCACTGTGATTTGTCAGTTTGCTATGGGGCAAATAAGAAAGCCTGGCGATTCTGTGGTGCTTAGCCCTGAAAGCATGGAGACAGCTCGGTTGTATTGGGAGAAGAGGCACCAAGTGATTATCCTTAAGGAGTCCGTATTGCTCATTAGGGATTCTCATTAGCGGACATTGCAAGGTGGTACCCAACTCATGTTGTCGTCTTTTAGAAGATCAAGTACCAATGAAGTCTTTCATTCTCAAATGTGTCAGTGCGCACATCGTTATCGAATTCGTGCTCAACAACTGATGGTACAGCTTTCGTTAGCATATCTTGCATCGATTTCGCCGTTCTGAAGCTACTGTTCTCTGTTGGATCGACGAAATTCCAACATTTCTCTGCAGTGTGTCTAAAGGTTGGAAGCGTTGGCCATTTTATTCATCGAGAGTCCCTCATTTTAGAGGGAAATGGCCAGGAACTGAACCTTGCGGAGTTTTCTATGCTGCTTATCCAGATCGAAGTGGTGCTTCACGCTCGGCCTATCCAAGTTTCCTCTGAAGACCCCGACGATGTGTCTTAACGAAGGGCATTTTTCGACTGTGGAGGCTGCGAGAAGGTGTCTCAACCTTCATTGGATTGGGTTTCTACATTAATTAAATTGTTAAAAACATTGTACGTTAAAAAATTCAATAGACTTGTTCATTTTTTGTAGAACTTATTGAAATGTTTTCTATAGAAATTACTCGGATTAAAGTTCTTTACTCTACGATTGTTTCACACTTTTTGTATAAATAAAGGTTGCCAAAACCATGGAAAATTTGAGCCGAGGAAATTCTATAGAAAATGTGTTAATGGAATAAATTATATAGAAAAATATAATTTTTAGTTGTGAGGCTTCCGAGGCAATGATTTCTTGCATAGTTGGCTTCCGGAAGGACGCCATATTTTTCCCGCAGTAGCACATTGGTGTTGAAAATAACTAGGAAAGACTCCCTCTCGATCGAACAGCCGCATACGTAAAGTATTTTATAAACATGATTTTCAAACCACCTTCTTGTCTCTAACAGATCGGACAGGCACAATTGAATGCGAAGAATCCAAGACCACTTCAAATGACACCAGGACTGTACGCGATTCTTTGCTTATGCGGAAAAATGTACATTGGAAAACCAGGAGGAACGTGAGTATACCGATCAAGGAACACCTATGATACGCCGCGTGGTATACCGCTCTCATGCACTTACACCTGAAGGTCATACCTTAGGTGTCGCAATAACTCCCGGTTCTGATAATTCAGCACTCGCCGATCGATGAACATCTCACCATGTCATATTCTGCATTCTAACCATCACACAGTGGACATGTAGTAATCCCGACGAGAAACTCAATCTCTAGTTTTGCAATCTATTACCTCACGTAGTTAATTTGATGTGTTATCGATCATCCCACCCCCCGAATATTACAGAGGGATGTTGACAAGTCTTGTCCGTGAAACGCTTGTGGTAGAAATAAAAACCGCACTTGCTCAAACCTACCGGAGTGAAAGAGCTTAAGCAATACTTGAAATATGATGGTCCCTAGTTCATCGGTTCCTCACTTGAACGGCAGCGGTTGGACTCTATGGCATGTGGTGTTGTTGATTTCTTCAAAAGAACTGAGCATCTAATCGACGGGCTGATGGATCTATGGTGGTCATGATGAGCAGTTGCTGCTGACCCTGAGATAAGCAAGGCAGACGGTCATGGATTTGTTGCCATGATATAAGTTGTTGGGATATTTTCCATCATTGTATCAGAAAATATAGCCAATTGAGATTGGTTACCACCACGAGCGTTGCATAGCTGTGAGAATTTTGCTGACCGTATCAGACAACAAAATTAGCAATCGGATGTGGAGGAACTCATCGCAGACCTCTCTCCCAGCAAACTATACTTTCCTCAGTAGCCGATTAGTTGGATTTTCTAATTCCGGAGCTCAAACTTCATCATTAATTTATGCAAGCAACTCTTGAAGGTATTGTATATCCATGGTCTCAAGCACAGCATTGTCTTGAAGGGCTTGACTAACAAAGAGTGTGATCTGGAGCTTGTTGAAGACCTACTGGTTAACAAACGCAACTCCGAACGAATTCTCGAGATCTATATCAGCTGCGCCATTAGGTGATGCAGAATCTCCTAGTATGTTTTTCAGTCCCGAGCACCAGATACTTAGATGCTATGGGAATGTGGATAAACCGTCTTGACCGGCTACCTTAGGATATGTTGCTCAGAAAAAAAATCCTGAATATTGTGGTGTAAATGTTGTTTAAAATTATAGATGCTAAAGTGATTACATTATTGCCTGCTCGTTGGAAGTTGCGGAGGCCATTGATGAATGGTGCTTAAATAGTTTGACAGCATTTTTAAAAGACTGTTTTTGCGACTTATCAATAATTGAAGATTTTTAAATATGATTTCTATCAATCTCTAAATACTTTCACATTAGCATTTTTATGTTATCATTTTCACAGATGATTTCGATGGAAAACTCTCTGAATCTTTAAAAAAAATAGCCGGGTTGTTGGTCGCTCTCGGCGCCCACTCCCATTGTTGTTGTATTGTGTTGAAGTCGGTGTGACCCATTATGGTTCGAACTACTCACTTCACGACCAATTCTTAATACCATTTGTAATGATTCGTAGCGCATTTTTGTTTTCTTTCATTCAGCCCTTCACGAGCCTTGTAAACAACTTTCCGATAGGCTGAAATAGAAATGTAAAATTTTGACACCCTTCTTCACGCGTTATACATTGAATAATGTCACTTTTCAATTTTGAATTTTTCTTCAAAAAAAAAACATGAAAAGGGTTAGAGGGAATTTACTCCCGTACGAATGGGATCTAGACAAAGTCTCATGAAATGCGTATCAATCGCCATTAAAGTCATTGTGATCGAATGACGCGCTGGCACGGAAACGTGAACGATCGGAATGAACAAATCAAAATTTCTCGTAATCCTTATTGTTAAAGTAACTCAAAAAAGCCGGGGGATTTCCTTCCTAATCTACTCCGATCTTGTCCTCGATGACGACTATCAGTCGCTAACAGCCCCATACCGATCACACTCACCATTCGCCTGGGAGCGTGAACGAGAAAAAGTGAGCACACTCACACTCACACGATACACGGATATCCACCATTAGAGAAACACCAAGGTCTGCTGTGCTAACAATCGCAGTTCTGGTAGTTTTTTTTTTCAGAATCGAACCCGCCAGAATTTTTTGACGATTTTCCCCTTAACCTCTAGAAAAAAAACACATACCAACGACTCTTTAAAAAAATATCGGGGAGTATTCTGCTGGTCATGAAACGTTGACATATAATGAAATTACGATTTTTTTTAGGGGTGAACCTAATAAATTCCTATCGGGAAGCTAAGAAATAGATTTTCTTCAACACATTGAGAAGTAATATTTCAAGTTATATTTTCGGATTTTTACGATGATGTGGCGAAGTGACGATGATCTATACACGAGGTTCCTTTCCGTGTGCATTGAAATGTCCAAATTCGCTTATGCATATTTAAGTTTTTTACTCCCCCATTATGAAACCAATGAACATTTTTTTTCAAGAAATTATTAATCAGAGAGAAAAATAATTTCAATATAAAATGCTTGTCATGAAAAAAAAGATCCAAGCATTAAAATTCACTCATATAACATATTATCTAATATTTTAAGAAGTCCCAAAACTAATCTGAACTATCTTTCCGCAACAAGCGCTCTTTGTTTTAATTATTTTGTTCTCAAATTAACAATTTCAGACATAACTATTCCAATTATTAACATGTGACGAATACCGTATTTTAATTAGTCTGCCAATCCACTAAAGCGCCATGCACTGCCTCTTGAGTTATCAAATGTAACGAGCTGAGATGACAATAAACGAGATGACAATAAAGAACCATCAAAGATGTAGGTCTGTGAAGTTGGGGTCAAAGTGTCTTGAAAAAAGAAATGATATGCTAAATCAATTGTACCCGGAGTGTATTGGATTGTACCCTCGGGGTATTGCATCAGGGTGGAATTTCTGATGGGTGAGACATCAGTATTGTTTTTATTCAATTAGGAGATGACATATCACGGACTACTTACAACTCGACCATTTCACGTAGTCCAACTCAAGGAACCGAGTTTCTCTCAGCGGGAATAATCAGATTTATATTTCTCGGAATGATTTTTCTGGCTTAAGAACACTCATTGTCCGTGCGTTAAAACAAGTAAAAATGCCCAAGTATTTAATTTTCACGGAAAATGGTCGAGTTCAGAGTAGCCCGCTAGGGGAGTTATTCAGGAAAAAATGAAATCTGATATTTCCAAAAAAATTGACAGCCGATTTCCCGCAGTTGGACCAAAAGAAAATGGCTAGCTCTGACATTCCGCTGCTAAATGATCGAGTTCTGAGTAGTCCACTGGTAACTCATTTGAAGAAAAGGGAACAATCATTTTCCTCCACCGAAAATGGTCAAGTTTTGAGTAGCTAGCTAGACAATCAGTGCAGGGACAATTAGATATGAGTTTTCCCACTGTTATGCTTGGAAAAAGACTGAGTTACGAGTCGCCTGCGGTGGAATGATTTCGGAGACAATGGATTCTGATTTGTCCCGGTGAAGGAAACTCATGTTCTTCGAGTTGAACCAAGTGGAATGGTCGAGTTCTGAGTAACTCACGATATGTCACTTCATAATAGAATTAAAACAATACTGATATCTCACCCATCAGAAATTCCACCCCTACGCATACTCCAAGGGTACAAGTACTAATGAGATGAATTATGGTTGAGTCCAGAGCACTACGGGTACAATTGATTGAGGTTATTATTTTTTTTTTAAAGATACTTTGCCCCCAACTTCACAGACCTTTCAATAGCTCCAAGATGATATAGTCCTTGAAAGAAAGGTCTCAGTTATGTATATAAAAATTTTTTTCCTTGTCCTCATCTATACCCTCTCGGGTTTTTACGTATTTACCCTCCCCCCCCCCCCCCCCCCGCGCTGTGCCGCATTCGCCAAGGACCACGAAAAAACCTCACCCTGAGGGGAAAACCTTGGCCAGGTCCAGTCGTCTCTCGACGACAGGGGGCGAACCCGGTTCGTTGGCATCCCGGTCTAGCACTCTAACCACACAGCCACTGCCGTCGGTTCAGGTATGTATATATAAAAGCTGTAATTTTTTATAAATCTTAAGAGCCAGAGTAATTATATGAGGATCGATCAAAGGTGCAGAATAATATCGAGATAATTTCCTCCATATACAGGGTGTCCCAAAACCCACCCAAAACTTCACCCTAAAGTCGGGGGTGGAATTCTGAATCGAAAAGTCCTGAGCCACTTTTCGATTAGACGTGCCCTCATCAACTTATTCCGAGTTGAAGTTGGACGAATCAGGAGAGCGGAAAAAGCAGTCGCTCGACGGTGAGTAAAATGCGAGAGTGTTGGTGGTTTCCCCACCATACGGTACTACTCTCCTCCGGCG